>VMDO01002680.1:40627-161816 GCA_007922755.1 Pedetes capensis | reverse complement strand
GGTCCAGCACTTGCAGAGCATGCAGGTGCGAGGCCCTGGGTTCAACCCCCAGTGCCACAAAAAAAATAAAAAAGAAAAAAAGAAAACAAAAACCAAACTATCTAGCCATGAGAAGATATGGAGAAGCCTTACCTACATTTTATTAAGTAAAAGAAGTCAATCTGAAAAGGCTATATGCTGTATGATTCCAACTCTATGACCTTCTAGAAAAGGCAAAACTACAGAGACATTAAAAAGACCAGTGGTTTCTGGTTGTTAGGTGGAAGGGACATATGAACAGGCAAAGCATGAGGATTTTTAGGGCAGCAACATTACTCTGTGGGATCCTATATCAACAGATGCATGTCATTACATTTGCCCAAACAAAAGAACTACATCACCAGAGTAAACCTAATACAACTATTGACTCTGGGTGATAATGATGTGTCAGTGTTGGCTCATCCCATGTGACATATGTGCCACTCTTGCGGGGGATGCTGGGAGTGGAGAATGGGGGCCAGGAGCCAGGGGGTCTTTGGGACCAGTCTGTACCATCCTCTCAATTTCGTGGTGAACCTAAAACTGCTCTAAAAATAAATGAAAACCTGTGTTATATAGATGGATATGTACTTCCAAGGAAAGATATGTGATGTAAACAAAGGTTATAATATGCTAAATATGATCTTTTTATCAAAACAA
The DNA here is from genome assembly GCA_007922755.1 of Pedetes capensis. Classification (NCBI taxonomy): domain Eukaryota; kingdom Metazoa; phylum Chordata; class Mammalia; order Rodentia; family Pedetidae; genus Pedetes; species Pedetes capensis. The sequence continues at coordinate 161,138 of VMDO01002680.1, read as the reverse complement.
CATTAATAACTAAGAATTACATGAAGCTCACTGTATGGCAGGCCCTGTTCTCAGCACTTTCTAGGCATTATCCCATTTACTTCTCCCATATCCCTAAAAGGTAGGTAATAGTGATATGTCCATTTTATAGATGAAGAAACTGAGGTACTGAAAGGTTTAAAAAATAAACAAACTGTCCAGAGACACATGGCAGACAACAGGAAATCCAAAATTAGGCCTTAGGCATATGGCTCCCACGTGTGTTCCTAACCGCTGGGTTACAATGCCTGCTGAAGGTCACAATGAGTCGAACATGACTCAATAGCACCTAACAACAACAGAAGAGAGATGCCTGAAGGCTCCAAACACAAAGTAATGATAAGGAGATAGGAATATTAATTACCCTGATTTGATCAGTGTTCATTGTATACCTGTATTGAAATATCTCTCTGTAGCCTATAAATATGTACAATTATTGCATTAATTGAAAAATTAATGTTTAAGGAGACAGAAATGCTGACTACTCTGATTTGGTCATCATATACTATATATGTGTACCAAATTATCACATTGTACCCCACAAATTTGTATTAATAATGCAAAATAAAGATATGAACATAAAATAACATGAGGATAATAATTGTGCCAACTTACAGAGGATAGAATTCTAAATAGCCCCCAAGACACCCACCCCATGGTGTATATACTGTGAATAATTCCCTCCCATTGAGTGTGGGCAGAGGCCTATGAGGATGAGGAGCTGTCACTTCCATGGCCACATGAGGTTATATTGCATGAATGAGGGGATTGTAGATGTAATTAAGGTCCCTGTTTATTATAAATTAAACCAAATAGAGATTATCCTTGGTGGGCCTGACCTTATCAGATGATGCTTTAGCACTGAGTCTGGAAGTCAGATACTTCTAGGCTCTCTCCTGTCAGCACTGGAGAATCAATGCACCATGAGTTTTCCAGAGGCAAGGAGATGAATTCTGATGACCACATGAGCTCAGTAGAGAACCCTGCACCAACAGATGAGACCCCAGTTCCAGCTGGATTATAGCTGGGTGAGACCCTAAGGACAGAATCCAGCTAATCCTTGCCTGGACTCCTGACCCTAGAAATTGTGAAATAACACATACGCATTGTTTTAAGCTGCTAAGTTTGTGATAATTTGTTATGCAGCATAGGTAACCAATGCATTTTGTGCAGTAATGTTAATGAGATAAGTCAGGCTGTTTCATATCTACACATCTGTCATACGCTCAGTTGTTTGATTTCCTTTCCCTTCCTCTAAATGACAGGGACACAGGGTATCTCTGGGGAAATCTGTTCAACACTAATGTCCTCACATTCCCATGACCTCCCATCAAACTCACTGCTGTAGTTTGGAACCCCTTAAGGGGCTTGAAAAGCCTCCAACTCCTATCCAATTTAGGGGCCAATCAGGAGAGATCAGTGTTGAGGTTAAAGCTAGAGAGAGAGAGAGAAACCCTTGACCATTTGCACAAGAAGATGTAGACAGGAGCATTTACTGTGGCTTTATCACTGTGAAGCGGTAGAAAATACCTCCAGCAGGAGAATGGCCACAGTATCATACAGTCACACCACTGAATACTATACAGCAGTATAAGATGAGCCAGAGCCTAGTGTGTCTGTGAGTACATCCTCAAACAACAGTGGCCCACAAAAATATATGCACAGCATGGTGACATTTATGGAAAGTTTTAAAACATGCATCTGGTGCCTGGGAATGGTATCTCCAGGGTGGGGGAAGAAGAGATGAAATAAGTGAGTAGGAAGGTTTGATGATATCAGTATTGTTTTATTTCCTAAGCTGGGAGTACATGGTATGACAAAGTTAATGGCCTATCAGGTTCACAACAGATCTTTGTTTTGTTCATTGCTGGAGCCCCAATCTCTGGAAAAATGCCTAGCACATAGCTGTTGTTGTTGTTAGGTGCTGTCGAGTCGGTATCCAACTCATAGCGACCTTCATAGGATTTTCAGTGGCTGTTTTGGGATTGCTTTGGGAGTGGATTGCCAGGTCCTTCTCCCATTTTTGTGGTGCTGGGAATTGAATTCAGGACCTCAGAGACTGCAGCGCAGCGCTCTGCCAACTGAGCTAAATCCCAGCCCAGCACATAGTAGGTGCTTAATAAACATTCGTTAATGAATGAAGGATGTTGCTTACATTATACTCCATTAGATCCTGCCACATGTCTTTAAAAAATCCTGACTATCCCCTCACACCAGAGACATTCCATCTCCAACCCTCAACTTGCCCTATGGTGCTAGGGGGCATTACCACCCATCTCAGGACCTCCACTTTGCCATCTGTAAAATGGGAGGCTGCACAAGATTCATCAATGTCCTCCTGCTACAGAAGTCTGTAGTTCCTGAGGATCCTAAAAGAGAGTGGCAGATCGGGCTGTGGACCGTCACAGACAGTGCAGCTGAGGTTTGTCACTGTGGGATTTTCTCCTTTATTGAGCCCTTAGCTCCCTTCATTCCTAGCAGCGAAAGCTCGGTGGAGAGTGCCATCTCCAGTCTGTTTCCTCTCTCCCTGACTGGCAGAGAGTGGTAGTGCATATTCATCCTCAGCAGAGGATTCCAGGACAGAGGGCTGCCCTCAGCCTCCACAGCTGGCCTCCAGTGGGCTGGATCGTCTGTCAGCAGATTCCCACACCCTCCATCCCTTCCTAGTGGCTGTATCCCTGGCAGCCCTATGCTGGGGTGCAGATGCCTGGCCCCAGGCCACTGACACCAGAGGCAAAATGATTACAATCTCTGTGGTGTGCTGGTCACCTCTGGGTTTCCAAGACGCTGTCACGTCCCATGCACGTCACAACAAGCTAGGAAGCAAACATCTCTCTACTGTACACACGAGAAGACTCTCATGCAAAGGGGTAAATGTCCAACTCTCACCCAGCCACCTGTTCACACAAACATTCATGGATCACCTATTGGATGCAAGGGCTGTGGGCCTCAAGGTATAAATAGGAGAAACAGAATTTGTAACAATTAGTGCCATCTTTTAAGTACCTACTTCCTGGCAACAATTATTTGGTAACTACTATGTTTAGATATATTAACTCCCCAATCTCCAAACCACACTATGAAAGGCAGGTACTGTTATCAGGTCCATTTATCAACCTCCTAGTCTACCTCCCAAGTCACAAATCTTACTATTCTTCCAACCCTGTCCCTGCCTTTAAGAGACTGCAGTTTGATACAGAAAACTTATAATGTCTAAGCACACAGTGATGCTCACAAAGTACTTGCAGATGAATGGATGTCTGGCTCTGTGAGCTGATCAGATGCCTGACACAGTCAGAGAAGGCTTCCTTGAGAAGGAGGCATTGGAGCTGGGTTATGAGGAATGAGTAAAAGTTCACCAGGAAAACCTAACTCCACATTCAGATCCCCTGGTCTTTCAACAAGCCACACAGAACCCATAATAATCACAGACTGATGGTGAGAAGCCTCGAGGGCACAGGTTCCCATCCATGCCTCAGAAAGTTCTACTGTGAGGGAATTTCCATCTGGCTCCACCACCAGCGATGAAATCCTATTTGACCTGCATCTAGTAGTAAGACTAGACCACCACTGACTCCTATTTAAATGCATGTGTTACTTCCAAAGATAGAGAGGACCCCAAGATTGAACCTTGAAATAAGAAGTCTTTACATCAGAAAAGTGCAGTATCAGACAATGGCTAGGAACATGGCCTTTGCTCATGTCCTCAGCTCCCCACTCAACTTGAGGAACTGACTTCTCTGTGCCTTACTTTCTTCCCTCCCCTATAAAACAAAGATCATAATAATGCTTCCCTTGTAGGGCTATGTGGTGGCTAAGTAACTTGTGTTTACATAGCACAATGGGAAATGCTTAGTGATGTAACCTATTTTTTAAATTAGCACTCTAAATCTGGGGGCCTTTTGGGAATACAAGGAACAAAGAGGACAGACCTGAGGAAAGCGGTGGGTTTCCTGTGGCTGCTGGGTATGCAGACTTCCAACTAGGTAAGCAGTGGGTCCAGGCGAGGGCTAGGTGAATGGATCCAAGAGCACACAAGAGACTCCAGAATCCTCCATACCTAGACCGGCCTGGCCCACGGCAGGTGCCTGGTGACCATTTGTTGACTAAATGACTGGAGATAGGAAGCCTCACTGGGTCAGACCATGATCCTGCAGCACCTGACAGGTCAACAACCACAGGGATGGGACAAGGGGGCCATTGAAGTAGCTTTGAACCGAGACATGAGGATCAGGATGGGCAGCAAAGCGTCGATTGTGTGCACAGTCCTCATGTAGACTGCAGGGTGCTGCGCACATGCTAGTCTTCTATGTGCAATCTGAGATGGGGGCAGAAGGCGAATGTGGTTACTACTAATGCTCCTCCAAATGACCACAGAGGACTTACTATGTGCACCTTACCCTCAACACCGCAGCTGACCCTCACAGCCTCTCTGCCAGGTAGGTACTATTATTAGTTCTACTTTGAGGATGGAGAAACCAGGGCTCAGAGAAGCTCACCCAGAGGGATGGTTAGAACCCAGCATTGTATGGCCACAGGGCCTGTGCTTATCACCATACCTTACAATCCCTTGGATGAGACAGAGAGAGGATGTAAGGGGAAGAATAGAAGAGAAGGACTGGCTAATGAGTGATGATCACAACATGGAAAACTTCCTCACAGGCCGGAGGAGGGGATGGGAGCAACTTTGGGTAAGGAGGAGTTCTGCTGACTTTTTGCTGCACGTCTTCATGTGAAACTGGGGAGGGAGTGACACAGTGCCAGAATAGTATAAACATCAGCTTTTAGGTGCTCTGTTGGTCACAGGAGTTCCCAGGAGAGGTGTGACACTGCACTTGTGCTTTCATGAATGCCACTGCTGGAAATATCACTGCTGACACCACGTATGAGATTGGTGGTTAAGGTGACTGAAAAACAAGTGTCTTGTTATTTTATTTATCTCTCTTTTTTCCCAAAAGCCTTATTGCTTGAATTATAATCTTTATTAGACTGTCTTGCTGGCACTTTTTTCTTTCCAGAAACTTCATCCTCACTGGCAGTGAGCACCTGTGTTGGAGAAAGCTCCCTTCCCCATCCAGTGGGGCTTGGGCAAAGCTGTCAGTCACTACTTCCCTTATCTTCAGGACACAGGGCTGGGCCAGTGACCCTAGCCTGGCCAATCATGGTAGCACATCCCTGTGTCCTCAGGACAGAGCATACCACCTAAGCTGGATCATTCCCAGTCCTTCCATGAAATTTGCTTTATGGATAGAGAAGGAAAAGACTGATCTTTGCCTAAGTTTGTGAACTAGCTGTAAGACCCACATCAAATTGGAGATGTAGCTCAGTGGTAAAGCTCTTGCCTAGCATGTGCAAGGACCTGAGTTTGGCACAAGGCCCTGGGTTTGATCTCTGAAAACAGTAATGATAAAAAACAAAAACAAAAACAAAATGACAGCTACAAAAACAAAAGGCACAGTAGTGCATGCCTGTAATCCCAGTGACTCAGGAGGCGGAGGCAGGAGGATGGCAAGTTCAAGGCCAAAGGCAGTCTGCAAACTTAGCAAGACTCCGTCTTAAGAAAACAAACAAACAAACAAACAGCAGGGTAGTAGTGGGGCTAGGGTGCAGACCAGTGGTAGAGCACTTGCAAAGTACACAAAAGTCCCTGGGTTCATCCCCAAGTAGCACAAAACAAACAAAACAACAAAAACACAGCCCTAGAACTACTAGTAGCTATCTGACTCACCAAGCGGAAAGAATCTCTGCAAATGAAACTAACACTGGAGGGCAGGGCTGGGAGGACAGGAACACAGAGCCCTAGTAATCTAATTTGAGCCTCTGGATTCAGCTGTGTCTGATGCCCTCCCCCTTTTGCTTTGCAGTTGCAGAAGTTAATAAATTCATTTTTTGCTTAAGCTAGGTCCCAGTAATGAAAGAGATCTATTAAATATTACCCTTCAAGGACTCATCAATTAATTGATTCATTCAACAATTACCTATTCAGTACCTATCCTGGGCCCGGCACTGATACGCTATCTGCCTTAGCAGAAATTAGAATGAAGAAATTTATCAGCAGTAGAGCCTGGGGTAAATGGACCCAGGCTCTAAGGAAAATTCTAAAAAGAAAAGTCCAGCATGCTAAATTCAAGTCCAGGTTTTAGGAGCAGGTTTATAGTGAATGATGACGATGGCAATGACCACAAGAGGGATCACACTAACAACGGAGTCCAACCAAGCTTCTGGCCACAAGCTCCAATGGGACTAATGTCCACTGGATGGCTGTTTTACTTGGGACAAGGGCAAAGTCAGGCAAATGGTTGGGCTTCTGCTGGGTTCATTAGAGAAGACAGTTGGTGAGGATGGTGCTCAGGTCAAAGGTGACAGAGGAAGACATGCTAAGCCTGAGAGATCATAAAGATTCACACTTGCCAGGGATTTTCTCAGAAGCTGACCTGAGCTTAGAATCACCCAACACTAAGCGATAGACACCAGACACTGTCTACATCCAGGTCCCCTACCCTTAGCTCTTCTCTTCGTGCCCGTTTCCTCATCTGTAAAATGAGTACGTTAATTCCGTGCTGTTTAATCCTCAGGCCACTTCAAGGATGGTATGTGAAGCTCTGTAACTGGCAAAGGCCCATGGCTTATTTGCTAGCACAAGCAGGGATACAACTGGAGAAAGAAAATCGTTTTCTGGAGTCAAACCAACAAGTGTCCTCGTGGGGACCAGATGGGTCGTGAAGAGGCACAGAACAAAACAGATTAGCTTTAAGGCGGCGGCTGAACAAGCAGAGTGAAGTTGTGGGTTTTGCAGAAATAACTCTTGGAAAACAAGTACTGCCGGCATCCCGTGGAGACTCTCTGGCTGAGGCATCTCCACTTCACTGTGAGATACCAGAGCTCAGCTCAATGTCTCTTTGCCCACCGGAGAGAGGAAGAGTGTGCGTGTGCACATGTACACACAGCCCTGGGCAGGACTGTGCCCACGGCCACTGTCTACTTGCCAGGGAGCCATGAGGCCCCTTCTACCCAGAAGGCACGCCTTCTCCTGATGTACCCCAGCGAGTCCTATGGTCAAGTGGCGGGTGGAACATGCACATGACTCCATGCATGGATAACATCAGCAGGGACCTGAGTGGGAACCTCTGTGATTGATAATACTTTGGCAAGCAGAATTCTAGAATTCCTCACTGACATCCCTCTTGAACCCCAATGAGGTAGCTTTCCATTTCTAAAGCTGAATTTCTTTCAAGGTGACATCTAGAAGGACTGCCATCAATCAAAGGGATCCATCTGGAGCAGGGTGACTGTTTTAATGAGCCTCTCTTCCTCTCGTGGCTAACATACCACACTTTTCCCTTCTGGCACCTTGTCTTTCTCCCTCCTACTGATTCCCACTGGTCTAGAGCCTTGTGGTTGCCCCCATCTGAGGAATGTATGAGGGGACTTTAACTCATTTAAGCAGAGATAGCTCAATGCCAAAGCAGACTGAAGTTGTGGGTTTGCAGAAATGACTCTTGGAAAACAAGTACTGCCGGCATCCCATGGAGACTCCATGCATGGATAACATCAGCAGGGACCTGGCCCATACTGCTTCCTGTGAAAAAGTGCCAGGAGATCAGTGAACCTCTGTATCCAGTTTCCTCAAAGGATGTTAGGCTTGTGGAAGAAGACAAGAATGGGGTCCTAGGACCTCCATGAGGATCTGTGACAAGTGCCTCCATAAGATACCACTTTTGTTTTCCAAAGTGAGCAGTCAGTAATCACATATTGTGTTCCAGGTACTGTGCTAGGTGTTTGTTGCATTCCCACTAAATCTCCCAAGCAACACTGTTACACAGGTGAGTAAACTGGGGACACTTGGTAACCAGTCACTTCTATACCTTCTGATAAATGAAACCAAAAAACAAGCAAAGTGAGGCTCCATTCATGGACACTACTAGTTCTGGGGTGTTGGGTGAGGGTGGGGTGTGTTACAGGTGCCACTTCACACATCCATTTTACAAATGGGGATAATGAGGCCCAAGGAGGATCTAGGAATGTTAGCGAGGCATGGGGGAAGGGCTGGAACCTGACTTCTGAAAGCTATGGGGTACTGAGAATATAGGGTCTGGGGCTGAAATGAATCACACATGGCCCAAAGAGGTGGTGCAGAGAAGTTGCAGCTACATGAAGACCTCCTACTCCCCCTACTCCTTGGGGATGACAGGGCATGAATTGAGGGACCAGTTCTCCTCTTACTTTTGTCATAGGTAACCACTCAACCCTTCTGCGTCCCAAGTTTCTTGTACATGAAAGGGGAACGATACAAACACCTTCCTCAAAGTGTTGCTGTGAAGATTAAGCAAGATCCTCCTCATAAAAGCTTAGCATGGTGCTTACTGCCTACCAACTGCTCAGGTACTGTTAACTTTTATAGTTCTGGTGGGCTAAGGAATGTTCTTAATGATTCTGCTCCAAGATGAACCCAATGTATGATAGCTCTCCAACAGTACTTCAGGTCAATACCATTTTCTCTGGCTTACAATTTGCTAAGAACAAGTTTAGTCTGCAGCCATGGCACCCTGGCATCCGATCCCGTCTGATCTTGGAAGCTAAACAGGGTCGGCCTGGTTAGTCCTTGGATGGGAGACTGCCTGGGAATACCAGGCACTGCAGGATAGGGAGAAGGACCTGGCAACCCACTCCTGAAACAATCAGCCATCAAAAACCCTATGAAAGCAGAGAAGTACTGACAATAGTGCTGAGCATGGCACAGTGTCGGAGAGTGTTTCATCTGTTGTACATAGGGTCACTGTGAGTCAGATCTGACTTGACAGTACCTGACAACAAACAAGAACAAGTTTAGAAGAAATTTGCTCTATGTAAATTTTTTAATTTTAGTAAAAAACCCCTAAGAATTAGGTGATAAAATGGGAATAAAAAGGGCCATTGGAACTCAAGCCTTCTGCTAGTTACTAGTTACGTGACCTCAGACACAACAGCCAACAGCCAATATTTATCAAACACTTCCTATATATCAAGCACTTATTTTGATCATACATTAATTATATTATATTAAATATTAATAAATATAAACATTAAGTATTAATGTTTAATATATTCATAAAACAAGCCATTAATATGAAGTATATTTATTATCTTTACTGATATATTCATTAAGTTCTCACCACAACCCCTGTGAGGAAGTTCTTAGATGTCATTTCCATTTTATAGACGAAGGAACTGGGGTTTTGTCTCAATTTGTCACTTTCTTTCTTCTAGCCTTAGTTTCTCTAACTGTGAGTGGAACCAGTCTACGCCTGCCCACCTTGTGGGGTCATTGGGAATACTCAGAAGATGATATAAATGTGAAGTCATAGAAAGCAATGAGGGTGACTTATTGCCGACAGACACCAGCCATGTTTTGCTGAGCTCTGGCTACAGGGGGATGACACACCAATTCCAAGTGAGGCCCTGCTCCAAAGGAACTTATTAACAGCATGTGGAGCCACAGCGAAAGAAAATTCATTCTCAGACGTGAGGATAAGGCAAACCACCCCCACACTGGTATGATCTATCCCTTGCCAAGCCATCTATGGCTAGCCAAACCAGCAAAGTCATTTCACAAACCCTCCAAGGACTTACTCACCAAAACACAGGCCTAGACATCAGATAGGCCAGATGGACTCCCTGGCTGGACTGAGGATGGAAACACAGTTAGGACCTGGTAGGATATAGCCCCAAAAGGTACCAGTGTGGCCTCTGATTACAAAGAGCAAAGAAAAGTGACTGTGAGCCTTGCCCATCACTGTTCCGATGTGGGAACCAGGTGAGTGGTGTTTGCAAGGCTGGTTGTAGGGGTGGAGAGAAGGGCAGGACTGTGACTCATGGAGAGGTCTAGTTGAGGCTGTATGAGTTTTAAACCAACCCAAAGCACATCAGATTGGAAGATCCAAGGTTGACAAGCCATCCACTAGCACTGTGTAACTAAAGGGGTCTCTAGGCCTTCCTGTGAAGCAAACCCTTCAGTTATGTGGCATAGAGTTCATTACAGTCTACAAGGGCCATTCCTTGAAGCCAGCCTGAGACTGTCTCAGTAGACTGGGCTGGGGGTAGATGAGGGCTTTGGCATGAGTCAGAACCAGGTTTAAGACTTGCCTTTGCTACTGTGGCCTCTGAGGAAGCTGCCTCTCTGTACCTCAGTATCTCAATTGTGTAATGGAAATAATAATGTCAACCTTCATCTTCAAAAAAGACAACCATTCCTCCCAAACAGAGTAACTCAGTGTTTCCCAGACTCAGAGATGTGCTAGACTGGTAAAACTAAAGGAAAACAAAATAAACAAACAAAAAAATTAGGTAAGTCAGTGAGTCAATCTAGTATTGCCACACATACACACACACACACACACACACACACACAGAGTTGTTAGGTGCTATCAAGTTGTGTCTGCCTCATAGCGACCCTTATAGGCTTTTCAATGACTGTTTCGGGATTGCCTCGGGAGTGGATTACCACACCCTTCTCCCATTTTTACAGTCTGGGAATCAAGCCTGGGATATCAGATACTCCAGAGTGGTGCTCTACCAACTGAGCTAAATCCCAGCACGCGCACACGCGCACACACACACACACACACACACACACACACACACACACACACACACGTCTTCTGGCTTTGACATCATACAAGAAAGGCTATTTTAACATAAGAAAAGAATGAAGGTTGCAATTTTTGGACAAAAGGGCCTCCTCTAGCTTATCTTTATGGAATGGTCACCATTTCTCCTGTTCCTCCTCCTTACCTTTCCTTGGACCAGTTAACCCAGCCACAGACAGCACTACACTGGCCCTCGGTCAGCTGCTGGGAAACCATTAAGATGCTGCCCTTTGATACATGGAGTGAGCGTGGTAGACGTTAGTATCCTGCTTTGTTTACTGCACTCTATGCTATTGAGGTAATGGGAGAAGGGCCTGGCAATCCACTCCCAAGGCAATCCCGAAGCACTCAGCCATTGAAAACCCTATGAGGGTCGCTATGAGTCGGATACTGACTCGACGGCACCTAACAACAACAACATGCTATTGAGGTATTTGCCATACAGGCTCCCTTCAGCTGCTTATGAAAGCTGGGCAGTGAATAAGGGAGATGGGAGAAGAATTAATACTTCTGAATTATGGTGCTGGAGACAAATATTGAATATACCCTGGGCTGCCAAAAGAACCAATAGATTTGTCCTAGAAGAAGTACAACCAGAGTGCTCCTTGGAAGCAAGGATGGCTAGACTGTGTCTTATGTATTTTGGACATGTTGTCAGGAAGGGCCAATCCCTGGAAAAGGACATCATGTTTGGGAGAGTGGTCTGTCAACAACAAAAAAAGAACCTCAACTAGATGGATTGATAGAGTAGCTGTAATAATGGGCTTAAACATAAAAAAGATCATATGCCTGGCACGGTGTTGGGTAGTGTCTACTTCTGTTGTACATAGGGTCACTAAGTTGGACCCAATTCCATGACACCTAAAAAAACAACTCCCTTCAGCAGTGAGCTGGTGTGGGCGGAACCCAGGTGCCTGATAGAGTAAGTACTCAATGAGGGTGCTTAAGCAAACCAGAGAAAGAAGAACATTCCAGAAGAAGCAGAGGCCAGTCACAGAGGTCCTGCAGAGAGATCAGAACTGAAGGGAAGGGGTATACTGCCAATCTTCTTCCTCTGGCTGCCCCCCACAAAGAGAATTCTGTCCTCAATGGCTGGGGGCAGGGGGACATAGTCAAACTGCAACAATAATGTTCATGTCAAAAGAATATGATCCTTCATTGTGAAAAAGCAAAGCAAAAAGTCCCTGGGAGGGAGCCAAATCACAGCTGTGACTTTGTTCACCCTCTGGGACTGACACAGACAGGAACAAATCCCTGATTCTCAAAGAAGGCCCCTTTAGGAGCAATAAGAAGTACAACAGTGAATTCACTGGGCTAGCGGCCATTACTGTGGAAGGGTACCCCAGCATCCTTCCTACATTGAGCATAGCCCACAACAATGTAGACCATATGACTGAAGTTGTTGTTAGGTGCCACTGATTTAGGTCTGACTCATAGGGACCCTGTGTACAGTAGACTGAAATACTACCAAACACTGTGTGCCAGGCACAAGATCCTTTTATATTTGAGCCCATTGCTATTGTACTGTTTCTTCTCATTTGAGTCATGCTACATCAGCAATAGGAGGTCCCAGGGGCTTTACTCCATTCCCATCATTAAGGTCAACTCTTCTTTCAGGTGGCAACTCTTCCTCAGCCGTCTTTGGGATGCTTTCCAACCTGGGGGCTCATTTTCCAGCACTATATTTGACAGTGCTTCTCTGCTACTGATAGGGTTTTCAAAAGCTAATTGTTTCAGGAGTAGGCTGCCAGGTCCTTCTCCCTAGTCTGTTTTAGTTTAGAAGCTCATCTGAAACCTGTCCACCATTGATGGCCCTGCTGGTATCTGAAATCCCAGTTGCACAGCTTTCAGCATCACAGCAACATGCAACCCCCTCAACATGACAAGCTGACGGACACGTGGGGGGATTGACTGACAGAGAGAGAAAACTTGGTACAGGTATACACTCCCTATCTCTATCACGCCTTATAAGAGCTACTACTCTCTCCATTTTACAGACAGAGAAATTAAAGTGTCTACAGGTTGTCAAGGGCTAGAATTTGACTTAGTTGGTAGAGTGCTCCTCTGCAGTCTCTGAGGTCCTGAGTTCGATTCCTAACACTGCAAAAATGGAAGAAGGATGTGGCAATCCACCTCCAAGCCAATCCCAAAACAGTCACCCACTGAAAACCCTATGAGGGTCACTATGAGTTGGATACAACTTGATGACACCTAACAACAGGTTGTCACTCACTCGAGCTCTTAAGTGACTTTAAATTTTCTCCTTTTTGAGAGAGAACCACCTCCCAGAACTAGAAAGTGGCTTGATGGGTACAAGGTCTGCCTGACCACATCAGTGCTGAATGGAGAAAAGTAGAAAGGAGGCAAACTCCAATCTTAGAGGAAAAGTATGTACTTAATGATGGGAGGCATAACGGTCCAAAGATTCTCACTTGGTTATGAATTATGGGTGGGGCATCTCTACTCTGAAAATCTGAAATCTAAAGTGCTCTTGAATCCTGAGATTATGCTAAAAAAGGTTCAGAATTCAGAGCACTTGGGGTCCTGGATTTTTGGATTAGGGTTTTTCAGCCAGTAAATTCCACGCAACTATTCCAAAATTTTTTTTAAAAATCTGAAGTCTGAAACATTTCTGGTCTCAAGCATTCTGGACAAAGGATACTCAATGTCTACATGATGCCCAATCTATTTTAGAAAAGCCTTAGAACCAAGATTTTAAAACTCAGAACCATAACCACAACCATAACCATATTGGGCAAGTCTTTTGTTCACTGATGAATCCCAAATACCCAATACTGTGCCTGGCCCACCATAGCTGCTTACCAAGTATTTGCTGACTCTTAACTGAGTTTATCCATGTGGAAGGTGCTTTCTGAAGACCTGTTCAGAACATCCAGGTTTTTTTTTTTTTTAAATACTTTCAGGTTGAAGTAATTTTTTTTTTCAGTACTTGGGATTTGAACCCAGGGTCTTTAATACACTTTGCAAGTGCTCTACCTCTGGGCTGCACCTCCCGCCTATTTTGTATTTTTTATTTTTGAGTCAGGATCTTACTAAGTTACGCAGGCTGCATCTGGCCTCAAACATGTGATCCTCCTGCCTCCGAATCCCGAGTCACTGGGATTACAGACATGTGCCACCACACCTGCTAGGCATATTTCTTTTAAAACAATAATGGAAACAGTATGGGCCTTGGAGGTGGGGGGAATTTGGGGATATCCACCTGCTGGCTATGTGATTTCTGCAAGTTCCTCAGTTTCCTGGCACTTCAGGTGTCTTATCTATTAATATGGGGCAAGGACAATTCTACACCCTTTGTTTATAGGGCTTTCTTCATAAAATAACCATACAGCAGATAATGCCATAAAGGAAGTATTCCATGCCATGAGGACCATGAGGTGGGTCCCCAGGACTATCATGTTAAGCTCTTCCCCTTGCTTGTTTCTAGGCTCTGGGTGACCCAACAGTTACAGAATTAGACTAGTGGACCTATGTGGCTGGGAGCCAGGGCCTCACAGCTATTCCAGCTGTGACTCCCTACCCTTGTGGCTCTTCTGTAGGGCCCTTGAGCTTCCCCCTAGCCTGCTATTATCACCCCACAAACTTTACTCCTGTTCTCTACACCAGCTCCTCTATTCCAGTCAAATGCCAGGAGGGAAAATTGTCATATTTACCCATAAAAACTAACTGGTGCTTTTCAGAAAATAAATACCAAGTTGAACACAGGTCAATTTCCATGACACTTGGGCCCAGGACCAAGGGCCAACACCAGAAGTACCCAGGAGGTCCCTAGTACCTTCATGTGCCTGTAGTTAGGAGGTGCCAGGAAAAATCTGCTAACTGGCAAATGTATCTCACTCCTCTGCCCCAGACCTGGATAATGAAGCAGAATGATGGAGATTTTTCATCTTCCCATGTCTCAAGCCAGTGGAGCCAGCAATGTAAAGTTTGCTAGGATTACATATCCAAACCTCAACACCCAGGCACTATGCTCTTCCCAGGAAAAACAATGACTCTCATTGCATAAGGATGGTTTGCTTTACTAACAAGGAGTCTAACATCAACTAGTCTGCAGTCATGGCACCCTGGCATTGGATCTCACTTGATCTTGGAAACTAAGCAAGGTAGGCCTGGTTAGACCTTGGATGGGAATACCAGGTGCCACAGGCTAAGGAGAAGGACCTGGCAGCCCATTTCTGAAACAATCCACCATTGAAAACTCTATGAACACCAGAGAAGCACTGACTATAGTGCCAGGCATGGCACCGTGTCAGGGAGTGTTTTGTCTGTTATACATAGGGTCGCTATGAGTCAGACCCAACTTGACAGCACCTAAGAACAACAACATCAACTAAGGGGTTTCAGGTGCTGGGAGCTTTGCCATACAGTATCTTGCTTAATCTTCCAACAATTCTTTGGTTCAATTCCCACTTTGCAGTTGAGAAAACTAAAGTTCAGAGAGATCTAGTTAATAGTTAAAAAGTAGAAAAGCTATGATTTGAACTCAACCTTAGTCTATTTTACTGGCTGGCTCGAAGAAGGTTTTGATGAATCATATTAAGTCAGAGAGAGAGAGGGAGTTGATCTTTACAGTAGCTCTATGTTTTTTATTAGTTCAAAATCTGCATATTTTTACAAGACGTACAAGCCTGGAGTTGGCAAGCAAACAAAACCCAAGCCAACGTGACTTCACTTTCTGTTCAAAGGGCGGGCAGCGTTAGCGCGCAGATGCTGGCATTAAGATCTGCTTTGGAAGAGCGCGCCTAAAATAGCTGCTGTCCTATTCCCTGCCTCTTTCCCAACCATCATTCATTAATTTCTGCTTTGTGGGCGTTGAGGCTCGCCGGCTGCAGACATGTCATCTGGCCTCGCAGGCTTTTTCTGCAGCAGAATAATAAATGTTCACAAGAACACGGCAGGAAATGGATGAGGGGACACATCGAGGTCATGATCACAGCTACTGGTTGCACAAGTCCTAGGGGATCCCAGGGTCTGAAATGATTCTCCCAGTGACCCCAAGAGCATCTCCATGCTGCATTGTCTTGGCTGTTGCTGAGAAAAATGGTTTGTCGTCCTTTGAGGAGGACAGTGAGGCACTAGGTTCTAGGATACAGGTTCCCAGGCCCCAGGGCAAAAAAGAACAAATTGCATGCCTGCTTCCTGTCCTCTTTGCTGGCCTGCAAACTTGTGACAATAGCACCAGGCCTGGCTCAAACCCACATGCCCAGAAGTGGTTGGGACATAGTGAATGAATGAATGAGTGAGTGAGTGGACAAGCTCCAACGAGTCTCAGTTTCCTCAGTGGTTAAGTTTTACTACCACTTAAACTCTTATGGCAGTTTAATGGAAATGAACACCCTCTTTCCTCTCTTATATCAAATGCCAAGTGCTATACAAGTGTTCGTTGTAATTGAAAATTCAACACTTGCCTTTTTAAAAAAACTCAACCCACATCAACTCAGAAGACAGTTCTTGAGGGTCTACTCTGTGTTGTGCTAAGCCATGCATGGGGGATTCAGGGACCACTGTAGATTGTAGAAACCCTCTCCCCCCTTCCCCCACCCCATCTGAGAGCAAGGCACCTTCCCTGTGGACTCCAGGACACATGATGGGTAAGAGAATGGGCTGAACAGGAAGAGAAAGAACTGAAAATGCACACCAGCCTCAATAGGCCTTTGCGTGTGCACTGGTGGATTTCTCCATGGGTGAGTGGCATTGTGTGATGGGTCCTCACTTATGGCCCTGGCTCCCCTAATAGACTCTTGCTTCCAGTCATCTATAACTGTGTGCATACAGATTTCCATGAAGAGCTATGCACAGGCTGAGGTCAGACAGAACATGTATGAGTATTCACATTCCCCAAGGCAGGACTAATAGAAAGATTAAGTGAAATAATGCATCACAAAAATGCAAAAGGGTGAAATATTCCACAACCAAAAGCCAGCAGACAAGTAAAACCTAAGACTTGATAACTGCAAAGTTCTTGGATTTGGGGTGGAAAATAGGTTCCTGATGACAAAGTTGAAAGACACAGTATCTGGCATCCTCAAAGTCATGAGTATTCAATCCATATTTCCCAGCTCTTCAGAGTGGGAAAACCAATATACCATTACTAAGGACCTTATGCTTCCATTGGCTGATCTGTAGAATGGGTCTAATGTACTCTCTCCTTCAGCAGCTGTTTGAGTAACTCCTATTTGCCATGCTTGCTCTAGTGTGGGGGCACCACAGGGAAGTAAAAGGACAAAACTCCCTTCCCTCCTGGGCCTTCCATTCTAGTGAGGTGGACTGGCTTAGTGGCTGACAAAGTACGTGCCAAAGCTTGGCCATCCCTTTATTCGATTGTGGTTCTTTGTTTTTTAAATAAATGGCACACCAATTGCCTGACTCTGCTTCTTGCTCTTTCCTTGCAGTGATACAATCTTGAGATAGAACAGCGTTAGCACCCAGAGACGTGGGCCTACCTCATTTCTGTTTCTGCTACGTGGAATTTCTCAGGGAGGCTTCTCCAGGAAATCAGCTCCCTCTTGTGGGACAGTCACCGGAACGCAACTCCACAAGTGTGATGGCTTGTTCTATGTTATTCATGGCTATACCTCAGAGCTTGGCACCGTCACTGGCACATAGTAGGCACTCAAAAAATGCTGACTAGGGCCGGGCATGGTGGCAAACGCCTATAATCCCAGCAGCTCAGGAGGCAGAGTTAGGAGGATTGCAAATTCGAAACCAGAAGCAGTCTGCATAATTTATTGAGACCCTGTCTCAAAAAAGTAAAAAAAAAAAAAAAAAAAAAAAAAAAGGTGGAGGGTGCAGCTCAGTGGTCCAGCACTTGCAAAGCATGCAAGTGCAAGTTCCTGGGCTCAACCTCCAGTACCATAATACATACATACATACATACATACATACATACATACATACATACATACATAAAATGCTGACTAGGTGAATAAATACATTAGCCTTGTTCTCAATGCTTCAATACCAAATAGCATTCAATGAATATCTTCACAAGGCTACCAGTGTTTGTCACAGATGACACTCAATCGACCAGAGCAGTATGCTTTTATTTTTAACTTTTTATTTGGAAGTAAATATACGTTCATAGACAATTGCTAAGACCCGTACAAGGAAGATCATGCACTCTTTCTTAGCATCTCCTAAAGTCAGCATGTCATATAAACAGTTCAATGCCAAAGCCAAGAAATGGGGACAAAGCTTGTTCAGATTTCACAGTTATTCAGGCATCTATCCTCTGTATGTCTGGGAGGTGGGGGGACCTGCCTGTGCAGCTGTATGCAATTGTATCACTTATTACTTGGGTATAACCACCAGTTAAGATACTCAACTGCATCATCTCTACGAGAGTCCCTCATGCTTCCCCTTTAAGAAGAATCCTCATCGTCCCCATCCCTAGCTCCCAGCAGCCATTAATCTGTTCTCATCTGTGTAACTATGTTATTTCTATAATGTTACCTAAGTGAAATTGTGCAGCAAGGAAACATTTAGGACTGGCTTTTTTCATTCCTGAGGTTCATCTATATTGTTCTATGTGTCAATGGCCAGTTTCTTTTCATTGCTGACCAGTATTCCATAGGATAAATGTATCACCGTTGTTTAACCCACATTTGGGATTAATTCAAAGAAGTGCTCCCAAAGTGTTACCTAAAATTGCCCATGGCATGGAAACTCTGCCCAGCAGAGAATACAGCCAGTGACTATTTCCTCCTCATTCTCATCAATACTTGAAAGCATCAAACTTTGTAACGTCTGCCAGTTCAATGAGTAAAAAGTGGTCTCTCATGGTTTTGGGATGCACATTTTCCTGATTCTCCAAATAAGACTTTTCTGGAGAACTCCGCACATGCAAGGCACTGTAGGCATCACAAGCTCTTTAAGGAGGTGGCTACCACCCCCAAAGCCATTAAGGCCAGTGCTGACATCAGCAGTTGTGTCCTTTTTTTTTTTTTTTTTTTTTTTTGCTGTTGTAGTTGTTGTTTTGTTTTTTTGGCACTTAGAGGGTTTAACCCAGGGCTTCACACATACTTTGCAAGTGTTCTACTACTGTGCTGCACCCTTAGCTAATTTTTTTTTTAACCTCGAGACAGAGCCTAAGTTACAAAGGCTGCCTACAGTCCTGAACTTGGCGATCCTCCTGCCTCCCCCTTCTGAGCTGCTGGGATCACAGGCATGAGCCACCATGCCCTGCCCAGTTGTGTAACTGAAGTCATCTCTGGTCCTAATCAAACATCCCTGTGTATTTCTGCCCTTTCCAGTAGGGCTTTGTGGCGCCCTGCCATCACCTTGGGAGGCCTTTTTCCCCATTCCTTGAATTTTGGTGATCCTGTGAGTTGCTCTGACCAACAGAGTGCACTAGAAATGCCACGGTGCCAATTCCGAGCCTAGGTCTCAACAGTGTCCTTGGGTGTTGCTGCTGTCTCTCTCTCTTTCTCATAACTCTCCCACTGCCATATGAACAAACTCAGGCTAGCTGCTGGAGGATGAGACTCTTCATGGAGCAGAGATGAGCTGTCCCAGCTGAGATCATCCTAAACCAGCCTGGAGCCACTCTACTCTCCCCCCATGGTAGCCCAGTAGGCTCTGCAGAGCTGCTTATGAGACCTCAGCAGACCACAGACAAGTGAGGGAACAAACCAGGACCAGAAGAATCATTGCCTGACCCACAGACTTGACAGCAGTAAGACAAGGTTTTTGCTTAAATAGACTGAACTTCGGGCAGTTTGTTGCATTCTAATAGCAAACCCACCCTGCAGCACAGGAGGAAATCTCCAGGAAGACAAGGCTCTCTCAGCACTGTGGCACCCCCACAAGATGGATCTGAAGGAGTCTCTGACAAATTGAATTTTAGATATCATGGTCCCAACATACCAAAGTCCCAAATGAGTTCCCTGGCTCCATCCCCAGCCCTCAGCCACCCACTCTGAGTAAGGAACAACTTCTGTCAAAGACAGTTCACATCTTAACACGACAGTGGGTGAGAAACCCAAAGTGGCGAAGCGGCCTCCTCCCCAGCCTCACCCTATGAGACTGGGTGTTTGCAGATAAAAATACTCTCCCCTCCTCTCCACCATGGAAGCTGTCCAGGGTCAGCCACCCACACACTTCCACTCAATTTCTGACTCTGGTTATAAAACCTTATGCCCAGAAATAGAATTCGAGGGGATTTCATAGACATGTTCTCTAGCATAATTGCAGTGTTCTGCAAACTTTGGAGAAATTCAATATCAGTCTTTGAACGTAGTCTTCAAAGCCCTAACCCCCCCTACAGGTATTAAACATCAGGACAAGCTGTGATTGATCTCGATGTCTCTCTCTCTCTCTCCCTTCCTCCTTTCCTCCCCCTCTCCCTTCCTCCCTGTTCCACAATGAGGGTAGGTGTCAGACACAGCTGTTCTCAACTCACTTCTGCCTTACTTGGTTTCTGCTGTCCACCCTCTCAGGCTTGCCCAGTCTGGGGTCTTCACCCCTTCCTGGTCCTTGCTGGCTGCCTCAGCCTGCCCCGGCTCCTGGGTGATCTTCCTCTTGCCCTTCCTTTGCTTCCCCACAACGAAGGCAGCCCGGACAGCCCCTCACTAGGTTCTGATCCTGTTAGTCACTGCGGCCTCACCTTCCCACCTCACATAAGCACAGGGTTTGGAGCAAGGTGTGCTGCTAGAAAACAAGTCTCTTGTTTTACAAGTGGACACTGGAAAGCCAGCTGGGAATGATGTCAAGGTCAAATGTGAAGGTGGTGACCAAGGCAGAAGGGGAGCCCAGGACCTTACACTAAGGCGTCACCTCTAGATGTGACAATCCATCAAATTCTGAAACAATAGGACAAGGCTGATAATAAGAATGTCTCCATTGGTTGAATTCTTAGAATGTGCTGGGCACTGGACACATACTTAATTATTACTGTCACTTTACAGATAAAGAAACTGAGGTAAAGAGAAGGGAAGTGTCTTGCCTAAAGCCACAGAGCTGTTAATTGGCAGAGCAGGGATTTTAAGTCAGGTTCAGTGACAGAGACCAGGGCTCTTTAACTCTACCCTGAATCCTGTTATAAATGCCTCTCCCATCAGGTATTTTTCCTCTGGATTTTCACCAAAGCAAACCTTTTCTAGGTCCTCCTGTCAGTTTCTAGGCTCCCCTTTACCCATTAACTCTACCGCTCACTGGTCGCAGGTGAGCCCTCAATGTTCACTACTTTCCCTGTGCAAAAGGGAACCAGTGTTTCAGAAAAGATCCACATTCTAAGTCAAACTCCACCTCTTACCAGCTGTGTGGCGTTGCAACACCACACTCTGAACCTCAGCTTCTCCACCTATAAACTGGGGATAAAGAATCCACTTCATAGAGACACAGGAAAGATGAGATAAAATAAGAACAAGGATTATACCAGGCACATAGCAGGCCCTTAAGAGTCCCTTTCAGGCTCTGGCATGCTCACAACTTCTCTCCAAGGACACAGGTTATTTTCTCTACCGTGTGCCTCTGCTCCTCACAGTATCCTGTCCCTTTGGGGCCTCTTCTTCCTGGGGACATCTACAGGTACATTTTTCCTGCCTCCCATCCCCAACCTCGCATATCCAGTCTGCATTAGAATCCAGTCCCCAGTGCCACACCTTTGCAACATCTATGAGGTCAATGCTGTTTCTATAGTTCCTGAAGTATTAAACCATCCTCCCAAATTGGCAGAGAATCAGGCACTGCTGATACACAGAATCCAAAATATCAGGGTGAGATGGATAAATACCTACTGCTTCATTTGTTCATTCAACCAATAAACATTTCCGTATCAATCATGTCCCAGACCCTGTGCTGGTCTTCAAAGAACACAGTGGAGAATATGAGAAAGAATCAGTCCTGGTCCCTCTCCTCATACAGCAACCCATCTAGTGAGCACAGTGGGCAGTCGCTGGGTGCTACCCCAGTGGCCACTCCCTCACCTTCCTGGCTTTCAGAGCCCTGACTATGTTCAGAGTGCATTCTGCCCACTGATGACTCAGAAATCAGACCTGATCCATTTCAGTCCCATTGGTCCATTCTCTTGACAGTGACTGGCTCAGGAATGGCCATGTGACCCAATTCCAGCCAATAAGAAACAAGAAGAAGTTGGTTGGGTGGTATGGGAAAGAACTCCGTGATAAAAGGAACTGGGATGCTCTCTGCCTTTTGTCCCCTAGGTGCTTTTGTAAAATGGGGGTGGGGGGCCTTCCTTGCACGGTGAAGCTCAAATGAGGTTGTGTATTGGACAGTGCTTATAACTGCCTACCTCTGCATAATTTGGACTGTCACCAGCACTTACCTTTGCCAGGGGGGGTAGCTCACCTAAAACCGCGGCCCCGGGTGCTGTAAAACTAGCTCTCTGCCCTTCCTCCCCACTCTCCTCCGCTGTCCACATCCTGATTCCCTCCAACCTTCCCGTCAAGCTGCTATCCCTCATTACTTCAGATCTTTTGCAAGTGGCCCCTAAGCCAGAAATGA
The DNA here is from genome assembly GCA_007922755.1 of Pedetes capensis. Classification (NCBI taxonomy): domain Eukaryota; kingdom Metazoa; phylum Chordata; class Mammalia; order Rodentia; family Pedetidae; genus Pedetes; species Pedetes capensis. Next base: position 139,011 of record VMDO01002680.1, on the reverse strand, counting down.
TTTCTCCACCTGATAATCATATGGAGGCTCTCTTCTCTTCTTTCACCCCAAAGAGTTTTGTCTAATTCAGTGACTTCACTTCTGGGAATTCATCCTCAGGAGATGCTTGGACGTGTGCCCAGGGGTCCACATACAAGAACGTTCATCACAGGGTTGCCTATGATAGCAAAATCCTGGACACAATCTAAGTGCCCGTCAGGAAGGGATCCATTAAATAAATTATGCAAAGCCACTTACAAAAGATGAGGTCGAGGTATATTTATTGATATTTAAGATGTCTATACTACTGAGTGAGAGAAAGGCGTAGAAAACACAATATCCATCTATGTACCTATCAATCATAGAGAAATGTCTGGAAGGACATTTGAAAAAATATTAACCGGAGCTACCTTTGTTCTGGGGCTTTTCATCTGAATTTTACTTTCTTCTTTATACTTTTTTGGTACCATTTGAATTTTACATAATCATTATGTAACATCTCTATAGCCAAGGGGAGAAAAGCTACTTTTATTTTCAAAAGAGAAAAATAAATACATAGGGAATCACAGCCAAGATCCACCTTCTTTGGTCACTCCTCCCTACAGTTGGGTGAGACAGGACTGGGGAGTCGGCTATACTCCTGCTAACCTGCAGCACCCCCACGATCAGCCTGAAAATGCAGCTTGAAAACTCTCTAGTGCAGTAAACTCAAAAAGAGCAAAAAGAGAAGCAGTCAAATATGGAGGGTGAGGGGGGCCTTGCACCAGCATGACTATAAAAACATGCAGATAAACTCCAGAGTTGGCAGAGGAAACTACTCACCAATACTGAGGGTGGTGACTGAGATGCAGGCCAGGCCACACACTATGGCTTCTCTGTGCACAAGAACTACCCATTAAGCCATTTGTGCCTATAGCTTGCAGTCCCTAACTCACTTCCAAGCAGAATGGCATAAAAAGGACATAGCACCACACAGGAATGGATGTACGTTCATTTTTGTCTTCATACAGGGATACACTAAACTGCTCTGCTTGGTCTTTGCCATGTTCTTGTCCTTCTGTGGTCATTTTCTCTGGCTGAGCCCAGTACAAGCTTCAGTCATTCCCCTAAGTCTCACCTTCTGATTTTTAAATAAGGAACCAGAATCCTGCCTAGACATTATGCTACAACGTTATAATATGTATACCACCTGAGCTACTCCTAAAACCAGTGCTTATTCTCATTTGATAAGGAGATTAGCTGAGGCTTGCTTGCTGCCTTCTTCTCCATCATTTCTTTTCTCTGTAACTCAGGTGTGCTTCCTATTTCGTGGGCCAAGGAGCACTCTGAGAATTGAATGAAAGCTGTGGGGCCCTTTTCCGTAAACCCTTCAAAATGCCCAGGCTCACATGATACTACTTTTGATGGAAGGAAGGGGTTCACAGAATTCAACCTGGTTCTAGGTCATTCCCCAGGGTCCCTTCCCTGTGGAGGGAATCCTCAGTGGCTCACTCTGGCCTTTCCCTGCCCCTTCCTGGCTCCTCTCTAGGGAGGTAGAGTCTGATCTTATGGATCAACTTGGGAAGAGGGTGGAACATGACCAGCTCAAATGCCCTTCCTCTTCTTGGGCAGGAGTCTGTGGCAGAAAGTTTCTCCTCTGCTCTGCCCTGCCACCTGAAGCCTTACCTGGGCAGATTTCCATGTAGTCTCCCTTCTTGGGGAGACCCATTTGACCCTCACCCAGACATGAAGCCATGACCTCTAACTTTGCCTCTAGTCTATTAAAAAAATTATACATTCATCCTTTGGTATCTTCAGGACACTTGTTCTAGGATACTTCTCCATGCCAAAATCTGCAGATGCTCAAGTCCCTTATATAACATTGTGTAGTATTTACATAGAACCTACGCACATCCTCCCATGCACTTTAAGTCATCTCTAGATGACTTAGAATATCTAATGCAATGTCATGCTGTGTAAATAGCTTTTATATTGTATTGCTTAGGGAATAATGACAGCGAAAAGATGTCTGTACATATTCAATATAGACAATTTTTTTTCCTCAACATTTTCCATCTGTACTTGGTTGAATCTGAGGACATGGAACCTGTGGATGTAGTTTGTCAACTGTATTTTCCTTCTCTACTTGCCATTCTTCAAATTGTTGTAGGAGTGGAGGAGATGGTATTTATGGGGCCACACACGCAGTCCCAACACCTGCCATTTCCTAGAACTCTGGAACAACATGCACCTTTCAAGTAGTACAACCACCCCAGCTGAGTGATCTGGGCTGGGCCATTTACTTATCTCTTTGAGTCTCAGTTTCCTCATCTGTCAAATGGGGGTTGTAACACTACCTTTCTGGTTTCTGTATTTGATACTTTGACACCTTGGGGCTTGCTGACCCTGAAGGGACTGTCTCTCCCAGAGGTGGCCAATGCCTAGAGATAATGAAGGACTCCCCTATGAACGTGTACCTTTCATATGCAAAGCAATCAATCCCAAGCCCATACTGCCAACCATCTCTTTCACAGAGATCTTTTCTGCTGCCCTCCTCTAATCGTCCCAGGGACAGGTACCAGACAACAGAGACGGCCCTTTTGCCCCAGATTCTGCCGAAATTCTCCAAACTGGACAACCCTAGGCCTGCTGACCCTGCCTTGCCTGTTCCTTCCCAGGGAACCCACAATAAAACTCTCATCCCCATTTCCCATTCCCTATCTCTGCTTCCTGCTGGCTCTGGTGCTTTCCTGGGTGGCCCTGCATGGCATGCTGTGACCCCTGTCTCTTGAGAATGCTAACAAAACCATCTTTTCAATGTGAACTGTCTCCTCATCTGTTGGCCTCACCACACCTGAATAAAAGTAAAACCTGCATTTTAACACAGGGCTAAAATCATCTACCTCATTGGATTGCCACTAAGATTAAAACAGATAAACACAGAAAATGGCCTCAAATAGCATCTGGTATATGGCAGGGGCTTTTATTTATTTTTCTTTTTTTTCAATTTTAATTTTTTGTGGTGGTGCTGGGAGTTGAACCCAGGACTGCCATGTATGCTAACCACATGCTCTACTACTAAGCTGCAGCCCCAGCCTCAGAGGGGGCTTGTAAAATGTTACTTTTCTTTTCTCTCTCTCTCCTCTATCTATCTTTTCCCTTCTTTCTACCTCTTCCTACCCTCCTCCCACCCAGGACCAGCTACATAATTTGTGAGATCCAGTGCAAACCAAAAATGGACCCCTCTGTTCAGAAAGTACTAAGAATTATAATATGGTGACTGTGGAGCATTAAATCAAGTGCAGGGACCCTTCTCAGTACATTACACACCCATAAACCTGGCCCTACTCCTCCTCCTTTTCCTCCATTCCATTAAATTCTCTTCTGCTTCCCAAATCTTTCTAGCCTGATTTTCCAATTGCAGGGCTTCAGTTAACCTCCTCCCTCCTTTTTTGATTACTGTTACCAGATTCAATTTTTTAGATACTATAAACCTTTTAATAATTCCACTTAGCTGGGGAGGGGAGAAAGGAGGCCAATCTGAATCAGCAAAGCACCTGGGAAATAAGTCACTACTAAAGAAATGCATTTTATTACTCTCAGATTTTTACAGCAACAGAGGTAGCACGGAGAGGAGGGAAAAGGGGGGAAAGTCAGAATGTTTCATGTGACTTAACAAATAGACAAAATTTATAGTGAGCATTTTTCTTATTTGCAAATGATACTGCTAAAACCCCACTCCCTTAACTAGGTTAATATTTCTTTTCTTGGCAATCGGTTCCCTTGGTGAAACTTTTTGCTACTGCAGATGCTTGGTTAAACTCATCTGTAGTGATTCTATATAACAGAATGACTTCCATGACCTTGCAGGCAGTCCACAGTACAGACTGAGTTATAGAAAAGTCTTATCAGACAGAAATCCTGTATAACAAATCTCTTTCTCTCTCTGCTCTCCTCCTACAGAACAGTCAAGTCTCTGAATGGCCTTCTAAAATTCAGAACATACCAAGTGTCATCACACACCTTGCTTGGACTTAATCAGTGTTGGCTTCCGCTGTTTCAGATTTAACTCTTGTCCTGTCACAAGTGGATACTTTGCGGGTGGTGTCCCCAAACATGCTGCAGGGCACACCTCCAGGCCTTAGCAACATGGGCCAGGAATGCCTCCCTGCAACCTCCGCCAACCTCCACGGTCTGTCGAACTCCTAATTCATGTTCTGAGGTCCAGCTCCTCCAGTTCCTGTCTCCCTATCTGCTTCCACTGCCCATCCACTATGGCATTTGTGCAGCTGGCCAATAGTCACCTGTGGGCCTCTCTGAGAGGGATGTGAGCACCCTGGGCTCTGGTGTCTCCCATCTCTGGAGTAGTGCAGCCTGGCAGTTAAGTGGTGGAAGTGGCCTCAGGTCCATCACTAACCAGCTGTGTGGATATGGTAATGCTCATCACTTCACAGCACTGTGAGGAGTGAATCAGATGGTGACCCTAAAGTGCTTAGCACAGAGCCTGGAAAAAAGCAAGTGCCCCCAGAATATTCATAGTTCTCCCCAGACACTGGCATATACACTCCACAAGATTTTTGGGTGGCCACCCATCCCAGTTTGTCAGAACCATCCTGGTTTGTGCTTGTCCTGGTCTTACCGCTGACTGTGCTCTCATTCACTCTTAAAAGTGCCTTGGCCCAGATGGTAAAATATGTAGCCAGCCTAGATGGTTAAAACAAGGTCAGTTTTATTTACCAGTGTGTCCTTGGCATACCAAACAGTGTTTAGCACATAGTGGGTACTTAATAAAAATTTTTAAATGAAGGAATATGTTCCTAGTGCCTAACAAATGCCTGGCACCTAGTAGAAGCATCATTCCTATCAGCTGTCGTTGATCTCTGGGGTATTTCCAAGTATCTTTTGACATAGGCAAGAATCAAGGGTTGGTGAGTAAGCAATTGAATGAATGGATGGATGAATGAATGAACCCTATTCCCCACCTCCCTGTCACCCTTTCTGTGGCCAGACGTGCCTGTGAGGGAAGAAATGCTATCTTACAGAGGTAGGGGAAGAGTGGGTCAGACAGAGCGGGTGAGGGTGGGTTCCTTCCACCAGGCCATGTGACCATGGGGTCTCTTCCCAGGTCTGCCACAGGGCCCTATCTTCATTTCCCAGTTAGAAATCCCGTATTGATTTCCCTTTGGAAGCTGCAGGAAACCACAGCCCCGTTAGCTGGCCCAGTGTGTGCAGCAGGCTCTTGAGAGTGCTGATTCCTTGTCTCCATGAACATTACATGTAGAAACAGGTGCTGCCCCCAGCTGCAGCCCACATAGCCACAGGGGAGAGCCCACAGAAACTGGTGCCACAGGCAGATGGAAGAGTACAGGAATGACTAACCCTCTCTGCTCTCTCTACTAGGTTAAGAAAGGAAATTTACAAGCAGTAACCCCAAATTTTTCATCACAGACCATGTACTAAGAATGATGGTAGGAAGTTTAAGAACAGTAACTCATAACTGTCAGAATAGGTCAACTTGGTAGCTACTACCATTTAAGTGTGGAGAAACTGAGTCACAAGGAGGAAGTGATTTACCAGAGTCACAGCACTAGGGAGACACAGTGTCCCACAGCGCAAACACCTCTAGGGTAGGAACAAAACAGGAGTCCTCTACATGTATCTTAAATAGTTATAAGACAGCCCAGTTCTCCATTTTCCCCTGGCTGTGTGACCTTGAGGCTGGCTCATCCTCTCTGGGCATCTCATCCCTTTCCTAAGAGTAATGTTCTAGGAGGCTGTGTTTCTACAGCCAGGGCACCACTACGGCCAAGAAAGCCCTTCTTCCTGAGGCATATAGGGGTGACCAGGCACATACTGGTCCACCATGTGGGCCCAAGGCATATCTGCCCAAGGCCATCTTCCAACAAGCCTTTGCCATTGGGCTGAAAAATCACACTGCAGATCTGCGAGGTCTACTGACTGCGGGGCTTCGGGCTCAGGGACTCTGATGTCACCAGGTGGGGAATCCGCGCGTGCTTGTGGAAGGGCTGCGGGCAGGATGGAGAGCGCCTGGAAAAGGCGAGGCCAGAGATGTGAGAGCACTAAGCGGAGGGTCCTTCAGCACCTCCACTCTTAGATACGGAAACCATCTTTAGGGAGGGGAGAAGTCCCAGTGCAGGTCAATGTTCACAGCGGAACATGTCCCCGAACTGCGGGGACGGAGATGGAGAAAGAAAGGCCCCCAATACTGGGGGGAAGCCAGGTGGAGGAGTCAGAGCCAGCTGGGAAAGAGGAAATTGGGGGCTTCTAGCACCTTGGACGCCCCCCCCCCCACGCTCCGGAGCTGCTCTGAGCTGGGAAAGTTTGCGCGCGGCAGGCGCAAGGCGCGCCCCCTCCCCGCACCCGCAGGCGCCAGTTCTGGGGGCGCCCACCCGGGCCGCCCCGCCCGTCTCCCGGTGCCAGCTCAAGGTCACTGCTGACAAGGCGCCTGCCTCCGCGCAAAGAGAGGACCCGCGACGTGCTCAGGCTGGGGCTCGGGCCCGCGGGGTCCCCAGGGCGAACGCCTATGGAAGGGTAGCCAGCAAGGAAGGAGGCAGAGATCTGGGGTGCAGGGAAGAGGCCCAGAGCCCGGGGCCCGGCTGCCCCGCCTCACCTGCGCCGGCTCCGGGAGCGATGCTGCCGCCTCCGCTGCCGCTGCCGCCGCCACCGCCGCTGGTGCGCGCCCGGCCCGGCCCGGCCCGCTGCGGCTGCAGCTCCTCCGCCGCCGCCGCCCCGCGCTCGCCTTGCCTAGCCCCGCGGCCCCGCCGCCGCCCGCCTGCCTCCCTCCCTCCCTCCGCCGCCGCCGCCGCCCCTGCCACCGCTGCACTGCGCTCTGCCCGCCTCCCTCTCCGCCCTCCATCCCGCTCCCTCCTCCCCCGCGCTCCCCTCGGGCCCTCCCCAAACTCTGTACGGACAGCGCCCCCAGGACCTTGAGCGCGCTGTCCCGCCTGCGCCCCTGCCACTGACGCCGGTGTGGCGTGAAATGGGTCTCTCACATCGCCCGGGGTGCCATACCCAGGTACGCCCCTCCGCAGCATCCCCTTACCCCACCCAACCCCACCATCAGCCTGGCCCTGGGCCCCCCACGCCACCACGCACTCTTCCACACAGGTCACAGCGACCCGGGCTTCCCAGTACACGGAAACCTGTGGACCGTCACATAGCATGGAGGGCATAGGAGTGTGAAGCAGGCTTGCGGGAGGCTAGCTCTGCGGGAGGGGATGGGTTGGGCCAATCCTGGGGGTTTATCACAGGAGCTATGGACTTCTAGAAAGGATAGAGGTAAGCAGCAAGGGCACTGGTTGACCCCCAGCGTCCTGCCTGGTCCCATTAGGGCCTGGAAGAGTGGAGGACAGAAGCCGTGACTGAGGAGCAAGTTGAAAACCCCAGTGCCCAGGAAAGAACCTCCCCAAGGCAGGCTTCCCCTCCTTGGCCCAGGCCCCAGGCCGCTGAAAACCCAGGCTCCACTAGGAAGCCCAGCCACCTGACTCCCAGCGCCTGGGTCTGCTCCATGCCATCAATTAATCATGCCCGCTTGTTTATTTATTTATTGGCTTTATAAAAAGCCAAATGCACTGCTCTCAGGAAGAGAGAAGATGGGCCCCCACGGGGCGGGGGCGGGGCTTCGGGCAAAGCAGGGAGGCCCTGACCATGGTAGCTCCCTTCCCTGGCCTTCCTTGATGAGTGACGATCTTGGGGAGAGACCCTGCAACAAGGTGTCTGGAACATCTGCTTTCTGGGGATGGCTGGGATCTTGCCACTATCCAAGGGGCCAGAATTCACCATGGCTTGTACTCTGCAACCTTGGGATGGGTCAGAGGTTATTTACTGTTGGGGGCTTCAAGTGTCGGAGGGAAGAAAGGGGCCTGGGAGCCAGTGACCAGAAGGAAATTCCGTAGGTGTGATGTGGGGTGTCCCCCTGCTCTTCTGGGCTCTAAGAGCTCCATTCTCACTATTCCACATGTTCAGCTTGGCAGGCTGCACCTGCATCTCCTGCTACATCCCAAGGTGCCCAGAGCACAGCCTTCCTCTGATGCCCCACCAACCCACATCTTCTCCCTCCCTCCTGATGGGAAGCCCAGATGCTCTCACCACCCACCCACCCACCGGCTCCACAAAGTCCTCAGCACCACCACCCTAGTCTCCCTGGAACTTGCTCTTCTCTCTGCAGAAGGGCCCAACACCTCTCTTTTGGATTCTCATAGTGGCACCCCCTTTGCCTCCATTATGCTGCCACTTGAAGCTAGACATGGATCATGCCCAGTCCTGCCCTAAAACCTTGCTCCCCAGTGACCTCAGAAATCTCACAGCCTCACAATGCCATTCAAGGCTGTTCCATGCTTTTCCCATCTTGGTTCACAATGTCCCTCCCAACATGTATTTAGGATTGTACTCTGTTGACCTATGGAAATGCTTTTTCTCTCTCAGTCAGTCTCTGCCCAGTCATAGTATCGAGGCTTGGGCTTAGCAACCAATCTCTTATGAAAGCTTCTGAGACCAGCAAGCAAGTGCAAAAGGCAAAAGGAAGGTGCATCAAATGCCACAAAACAAGAGGCAGCTAGGTGCAAAAATGAGGGATGTGGCACAAGTCCTAGTGATAAAACTTACCTGCTATGTGACCTTATGCATGGCCTCGACCTCTCTGAGCCCATTGGTGATAAATTCTATAGTTTTAGTTGGCTAGGATGAGAATTCAGTAAATGGCAGCTACAGCTGTTCTTGAGCACCTACTGTGTGCTAAGCCACTGAGATTTTCAAAGACAGTTTGGTAGAGCTTTGAGAGATGGCAGGAACTAGAAATTCAAATGCCTTCAAAGACTAGACAATACCGACTGAGGTAGGCTTGCTGGAGCTCATGGCTCTTTTCTGGAATCTACGAATAAGGATAAGCACCACTGTAGAGAAGGTGACAAAAAGCAGCCTATAGTAGCCCTGTGTTGAAGGCAGTAAGGTGTGGTGGGGACTGTGGTATCTGCCCTGTTGAATGGGGACAGTCTCTACTCAGCTTTACCTGACAGTGGCCAAGGAGGATATAGCCTATATTGCCAATTTTCTGTTTTTAAGAGAAGCTGGACATCTGCATTTTTAAGTGAACATTCTTGATTTTTAAAAGTCATCAACTAGATTTTTAAAAAAATTGCCTGCAGTCGTATTGCTGTGGCATCCGATCCCATCAGATCTCAGAAGCTAAGCAGGGTCAGGCCTGGTTAGGACTTGGATAGGAGACCACCTGGGAACACCAGGTACTTTAGGCTTGGGAGATGGACCCAGCATCCCACTTCCAAAAAACAATCAGCCATTGAAAACCCTATGAATAGAAGAGAAGCACTGACAATACTGTTTTGCTTTTTGTACATGGGGTCACTATGAGTTGGCCACCGACTTGATGGCACCTGACAACAGCAATAAGGTTAAAAAATATGAAACTCTAAGAAGACCAAACAGTACTGCTGTGGCGAGCTTATGGCCATCAGGCTGGCCATGTGTGGCCTCTGGGTTAGTAGTTGGAAGATCAGTGTTGGGTATTGACCCTCAGAGACACACAGACACACCTCTCCTCTCTCAGGAAGGATGTGGTCATTCCCATGTCAGAGACACAAAGGATTATGGGAATGGAGTGAAGGAAGCACTTCACTGCTGCTAACAGGATGGGGATGGTCCATCCAGTGAGGGACTGGGATTAGTCCAGATTGGAAGGCTTGGTCCTACCCCTACTGCACATGGGGAGCTGAGACCAGTCACCTGTTCTCCCTGAGCCTCAGTTTCCCATCTGAAGTGGTGGGGTGGGGCGAGGGTGCCGAATTGCTTTGACATGGCAAAGGTTACATGAGGCGACCAGTGTGTGGGAACTAAGGATACAAGAGGCTCCATGGGCGATGCAAAAACCCATCTGGTAGAGAGTAAGCACTGCCAATCTGGACACCCTGGAGAAGTCTCACTCCACTAAAAATAGGGCCCTGACAGACTCATGAAACTTGAAGACTTCTCAAGAGATGGAACTGGCAGCATGTAAGGAGGGAAATGGCCGCTTCCCTCTGTGGGATGAGGAGGAATAGATGGGGAAGAGCTGGCACTTGGCGAGCCAGGCCCACGTCATCCCCAACTTCATAAGGAGAAGAGAAAGATGCACCAGTCCCCAGTGGGTCCTGTGAGGGAGGGAGGAGGCAGAAATATTTCAGAGCAAAACTGAGAATGACAGTATAGTCCCAGGGCCAGAGGTAGAAAATATGCAGAGGGCCCTGAGAAAGCCCTGCAAACATGGTTCTGATGTGATGGGATTAAAGGTACCTTTAATTTTTTCCTATTCCTCTCAGTGACCATTTGTTACTATTTTAGTCACATTAAGTTAGTAAGTGCCTGTACACAAAATAATAATCCTACTAAGCAAAAAGGAGGAACCATCTATAGAAATCGATGAGGAAAACATTCATCAGATGGAAGCCACCTTTAAAAACATCATTCTCTAAGCTAAGTTTTTACCTAACTCACCTGGAAAAATTGTTGCCAGGACACAGCTATAAAGAGATTCCTGGGCACAGGGCTGGTATCCTGACTGGGACTCTCCAGAAGGAGGCTGGGAATGTGCATTTGACACCCACCTCACCCCTATCCTATGATCTACAAGGATTGGCTCACATGCCAAGCAGACTTTTCTTGGACAAGGGTAAGGGAATTAACAAGTCAGGTCCTGTCCATTAAGGACTCTGAGGACAATCAGGAAAATCCAACCAAAATACAAGGAGGGACAATATGTTCAGGGTACAAAGTGCCACCTACAAAGATTTAACAGGGCTTTCCTCCTGGGAGGAAGTGGGGGCAAAGAGAAGGCCATTCTACCCCTATACATTTCAGACTCTGCAAGGATCTTTTACAATGATGATGGCTGTGTGTTTTAGTTGTATAGATGTAAAACTTCAATGAAAAGGAAAACAAACTACCAAGTGCTGAAATAGCCCAGGGAAGGAACAATTAATTCTTCCTCAAGAAGGAAGAATTCAGAGGTGGACTGTTAGCTGGATTTTGAAGAAAGACTAAAAATGACAGAAACCACAGTTAAACTCTGTGAAGTGTCACTGACTGTTCTTAGTATTTTAAATATACTAACAATAACTCTGCAGCCATAGCCCTGTGGTATCAGATCCCGTCAGATCTCGGAAGCTAAGCAGGGTCGGGCCTGGTTAGTACCTGGATGGGAGACCGCCTGGGAACACCAGAGCTGTAGGCTTGGGAGAAGGACCTGACAATCCCCTCCCCAAAATCAATCTGCCATTGAAAACCCTATGCACAGCAGGGAAGCATTGACAATAATGTTTCCCGTTGTATAGAGGGTGGCTATGAGTCAGATACCAACTCGATGGCACCTAACAACAACAACAACAACAACAACTCTACAAGGCAGGTATTCCTGAATAGAAGCTACGGCTGTCCCACACACTCTCTACTTAGCAGCTTCTCCCAGCTGCTGGCTTCTCTCACCTGCACCTTCCCCAGAGGGCTACTGTCCTTTGGCTGATGGGAACCACTAGGTGGCAACAACCTGTGAGATTCAATTCACGCTCCAGTGCTCCCCACAGAGTCAGGCTGACAGTGGACTTCTGACAGCATCTTGGCCAAGATCCTTCTACAGGTTTCTCCCAAGAGCTTTCCCTAAAAAGTCTCACGTAAAACTCAACAGAGGGGAGAGACAGCCTACAGAATGAGAGAAAATCTTTGCCAGCTACTCCCTCAACAGGGGATTAATATCCAGAATATGTAAAGAAGTAAAAAACTTGACAAAAAATTAATAATCCAATCAATATATGAGCAAAGGATCTGAACAGACACTTCTCAAAACAAGTACAAAGGCTAAAAAATACATTAAAAATGCTCAATATCTTTAGCTGTCAGGGAATGCAAATCAAAATGACATTGAAATTCTGTCTTATCCCACTGAGAATGTTGTTGTTGTTATTAGGTGCTGTCAAGTCGGGTCCATCTCATAGTGACCCTATGTGCAACAGAGTGAAACACTGCCCAGTACTGTGCCATGCCCGCCACTATGTCAGTGCTTTTCTGCTATTCATAGAGTTTCAGTGGCTGATTGTTTAGGGAGTAGGCTGCAGGTCATTCTCCCAAGCCTATAGGACCTGGTATTATCAGGTGGTCTCCCAGCCAAAGACTAACCAGGCCAGACCCTGCTTAACTTCCAAGATCAGATAGGATTGGATGCCAGGGTAGTATGGCTATAGACCCCACTTAGAATGGGTATTATCAAAAATAATAATAATAGCAAATGCTGGTGAGAATACAGGGGGAACAAAAGGACCCTTTATACATTACTGATTGAAATGTAAATTGGTACAGTCACTATGGAAACCATAAGGAGGTTCCTCAAAACAGTAAAAATAGAACTACGATATAATCCAGCTATCCCACTCTTGGATATATATCCAAAGGAAATGAAATCAGCATACAAAAGAAATAGCTGCATGCCCATGCTTATTGCAGCACTATTCAAAATAGTCAAAATATGGACTCTGCCAAGTGCCTGTCAACAGATAAACAGATAAAGAAGATGTGGTAACACACACTAGGGAGTATTATTCAGCAATAAAGAAGAATGATAACCAGTCATTTGCAATAGAATGGATAGAACTAGAGGCCATAATGTTAAATGAAAGAAGCCAGACTCAGAAAGACAAGTATTGCATGTTTTCTCTCCTATGTGGAAAGTGAAAAGGAAAAGATTGGAATGATCTGAAAGTAGAAGAGGAACTACTAGGGACTAGAAAGGGAAAGGGGAAAGAGGGTAGGAGAAGGGTAGGAGAAGCGATTGTGAACATGATGAAAGCATGATCTATGCATGTATGGAAATGCCACAGTGCTAATAATTATAATGTTGTTTTTGCTAGTTGTCCTTGAGTCAGTTCTGACTCATAGCAACCCTGAGTACAGCAGAATGAAAAACGACCAAACACTGTGCCATGCACACTTTCTTTTTATGTTTGAGCCACTATGTTTCTTCTCTCACCTGCACCTTCCCCAGAGGGATATTGTCCTTTGGCTGATGGGAACCACTAGGTGGCAACAACCTGTGAGATGCAATTCACGCTCCAGTGCTCCCCACAGAGTCAGGCTATGCAACAACTATGTTGTTGCAGCCACTATGTTTCTTCTCATTTTGAGGCATGCCATATCAGCAAAAGGAGGGGCTTTCCTCCTTCCCATCATTAAGGTCGACTCTACTCTGAGGAGGCAACTCTTTCCAAGTCGTTTTTCGAATGCCTTCTAGCCTCAGGGACTCATTTTCCAGCACTATATTTGACAGTGCTTCTCTGCTATTCATAGAGTTTTCAATAAGGAAAGTCTCCATCTCATGCTCTGCTTCTGGGCAATCAGACCTCAGATCATTTTCTCATCTCTACTTTTCCATTGAGGAAACAAAGGCACAGATCAGCAAAGGCACTGATCAAAAAGGGAGAAGAGTCAGGCTGGCGACTCTTATCCAACCTAGGAGGATTTTTTTAAGAGGATGAAGAAACAGAAGTAAGGGTATGCCATCGAGAGATAACACATAATTGGGGCAGGAGGATGTGTGGAAGGTAAGGGGTGTGGGGTGGCGGGGGAATGGGTGGGTAAGGTGATTCTCCAGGAGACAGACAGGCAGGAACATGACCATTCTGCCACAGGTCTTGGGACTAATGCGGAGGATTCATGCATCCACTCTCTGCATGTATGTGTACTTGCCCCTCCATGTGCCCAGGATTCAAAGATGAGTGTGCACAATGCCTTTCTCTCAAGGTAGGACATAGGAGGAGTAAGCAAAGGGGATAGACCCATACAAGCTCAGGTTTGCATCAAACCCAAGGGCACAGGAAAGCAGAATGGGGCCACTGCAGCTGGGTTCTGCCATAAGAGAAGGTAGGTGCAGGTGGACATAGCGGAAAAGCAGAAATGCAGGGAATGCATTCAACTCTGCTTCTTCTGGAAGGAGTATGGACTTTGGGCTGAACATAGACCAGGGCAAGGAAGGACAACTATAGGCTTGGGAAGATTTTAAAAGACTGACTCCTCCAAGGGACTGTGTTTATTCAGGTAAAATTTAAAAAGGATAAAGAGTCAGTTCTGCACTGTGGTTCTAAGGCTGTGCTTCCTCAAGTTCAGATGGGGGAATCATCATCTAACTGGAACATCATAGACGTGATAGAGAACAGAAGGGACTCAAATTGACTATAGACATATTATTTGCCTGGCTGGCTGTGGGCACAGCTCATGCAGTTATAGGCAGGAAACCCTGTCACACTGGGAGCTACAAGAGAATGCTAGGGATGGAGAGTTCCAGGCCACATATGGACTGTGATGTACTAGAGGGACAAGCTACATTCTGTGGGATCAGAGAGGAAAGAATAGGGCCACCCAAAATCAGGCTGCAGCCCCCAAAGGATGTTGTCTTCCCAGAACCTTGGTCTGAGCCCCTCTGCTGGGTGAGAAGGTGGATCAAGTGATCTTCGGCTATGTGTTGGAGGTAATAAGGTGTGATGAGGACTATGGCATCTGCCCTGTTGACTCGGAACAGCCACTACTTAGCACCACTTGATTGTGGCCAAGAGGGGATAAGAGACCAGATTTCCACTCTTCTATGTTTTAGAAGAATCTGGACATCTGGATATTTATGTGAATACTCTTAATTTTCAAATGTCATTCAAGTAGTTTTAAAAAACCATAAAACTCTGAGAAAACTAAACATAATACAGCTGTGCTAAGCCTGGTCCAGCCTAGTCCTAGGATGTGGCTTAAGCCAAACCCTGGAGATTTTAAGACCCAGAGGAGTGTAAGGAGGAGGATGTACATGCAGAGGGTTGCTGAAAAGGAAAAGGTTTTCCTCAAGTATTCAGACTTTAAATGCCAACTTTGGAGAAGATACAGCAGCTTTTTGAGGGTCAGATTCTGCTGACATCCAGAAAAGGTGCTACGGTGCCCCTGGCACACAAGTATGGCTCTTTGCTGGAGAACTGTCTGTCTGTCGTGCACCCCCAGCCCATGTGGAGGGCAAGCCAGCTCTGTGGGGAGTAAGCACTCTGCAAGCAGCTCTCAATGCAGAATGGGTAGGAGCCGATGCCTGTGTTTCCCAGCTCCCTCACCCTCAGCAGGATGACTCCAGTATCTCCTAGAGGGCCCTGTGGTGGCCCATGGTGGTACACTGCTTGCTGATGCTATTTTATTAGCCTCTTTCCCTTTTCCCTATGGTATTTACCACCTCCCAAATAAACTGGCATTTGAATCCATGTTTTGAGGTCTGTTTCTGGGGGAACCCAACCCAGGACGGCATCCCAGTTAAAGTGATGGACTTGCAGGGCCAAGGGCACAGGTTTAAGCCCTGGCCCCAACCCCTACCCAGACCAGGTACTCAATTTCTTCAAGCCTCAGTTTCCTCATATTATAGTCTAGATCTGAAGTGTTCCCCAAAGTCCCATGTGTTGAAGGCTTGGTCACCAGTCTATGACATTTTTGGAATGTGGTAGAGTTTTTAGGGGGTGGGGCCTAGAAGGAGGAAGTTGGGTCATTGGAGGCATCTCCTCAGAGAGGCTATGGGGAACCCAGCTCATTGTCTCTTCCACTCTTTGCTCCCCAGCCAACATGAGGTGAGAGCCTCCTCTACCACGTGATCCGGCCATGATGTACTGAGCCACCAATGGCCTAGAGCAACAGGCCAAGGGACTAGGGGCTGAACCTCTGAAACCAAGAGCCAAAAGAAATCTTTCCTCCTTATAAGTTGTCTGTCAGGTGTTTTATCACAGTGATTGAAAGATGATTAACACACCTCATATTTAAAATAAGGGGGACATAATAACTATACCTACTTCATATGCTTCTTATGGTCACCTCCTAAGCTTCTATATTGCCACTGGGAAAATAGGGTGAGGGTCAAAGTTCACTCCGACTTGGAGTGAACTCACAGTGTGCCCACAGTGTGCCCACCTCTGCATCGGGAAGGAGAATAGGGACCCAGCAAGACCCTACAGTGACACCCCATGGTGTGAAGTGCCATGGTTTGAGGCTCTGTTTTTCTTTGTCCATTCATACTTCTTTCTGGAAATGAAGCTCTCCAGGGACAAACTGGAGCTGTCTTGGTGTGTGCTGGCACATGACACAGAGTTGGTAAGGGGAATGGGCTCAGAGGGTTTGTCAGATGCTAGGTAGCCCTTCAGGCAGCTACCCCTGGAGTGGGTAGCCACAGACTGGCCCAGATTTCAAAAATGTCTCTGGGGTCTGGAAAAAAGGCTTTTTTCATAGTGATGTCTTCAGTGAGGCACGGCTAAATGCCCTCTTGTCAAGGTGATGGTAGGAAGAGTAGGACATCAGCTCCACTCTCTGCAAAGAGGGAGAGACTCCCACCTGGACACAGACGGGGTGGTCAACATGGCTTAGACTCCAAGAGAAGAGAGGAGGGGCGAGTCCATGGGGGCCACTGAAGGTTCCCAATCTGAAGAGGATCCTCTAATTGTAAACAAACGTCCAAGTTCACTGCAGAGCCATCAAGTGGGTTCTGACATATCTTGGAAGATGCTAGGAGAAATGCCAGAAGGCTGGAGACAGGGAAGGTGTGAATGATTTCTGAACAAGAAGAAATGAGACATCTAGGAAACTATAGCTTCCCACATTTGCTGGTCATTACTGTGACAGAAGGGGTGAATATGGAGTTAGTGGCCTGCTGTAGGACAGGCCCCGCCCTAGGCCCTGCAGGTGGGCAGTCATAGTCACCCATAGAAGGTAGAGCTCAAAGTCTGGTACAGAACACATGGGACACTTAGAAGAGGGAGATCCTTTCTGTTTAAGGATGTCTTGCAAAGGTTCACACAGAGGAGGCAGATTAAAACTGGAATTACGTTACAAAGCCACAATAATTAAGCCAGTGTGGCATCAGCAAATGAAGAGATAGGCATACCAATGGAACAGGGTGGAAAGTCTAGAAATAGGTTCTATTACATATAGGAAGTTGGTAAAAGATAAAGGCAACACTTCAAATCAGTGGGGTATAAATGGACTTATTAACAAATGGTGTTTAGGCAAATGATCAGTCATTTGTAGAAAGATACGGCTCAATCCATATATCCCATCATAGACCAAATAGATCAAGTGGATCACAAGTTTAATTCAATTGCAAAAATATCCATAGAGTACCAAAATAAAGCATGGGCAAACTTTTAAATATTTGGAGTGGATAAGGCTCAACCTCCACAAGGTAGAAAGATAAGATTGATAAATTTAAAAAGATAAAAAAATCTTTAAAAGTTCTATGTGGAGATCAAAACAAAAAATACCATAAGCAAAGGTACAAATGACAAATTGAGGGGAAAAAAGTTTCACAAAAGTTTAATCACCACAACATGTAAAGAGCTTGTAGAAATCAAGATGGGAAAGATTAGCCATCTAATAAAAACAAAGGACATGACCAGGCATCTCGTCAGAATATAAATTCAAAAGGCGCTTTAACATACATGAAGTTACTCAACCTCATTTATAAGAGAAACATGTTTAAAACTGCACTGCTATACCATTGAGGCCTGGGGAAATAGGTGCTCTCATATACTGCATGTGGGAGTGTGTAAAACAGTACAGCCCTACAGAGGAGCATTGTGATAGTTGTCAAAATTACAAATGCAGCTACTCTTTGACCTAGCAATCCCACTTGGAGAGGTTTGTTCTGTGGATACAGCAGCCCACACATGGAATATGCCATTTCTGCAGCCTTGTCTTGAATAGCAAAGGGCTGGAAATACCCACAGTAAGTAAAGGAGGGTGAAGTTACACAATGGAAAGCTCTGCAGCTGTAGAGAGAATAAGGAAGCTCAGAATTTGGTAATCAGGAAAGAGTGCCAGGCAACGTTGTGAAGAAAAGAAAAGTGCAAACCAATATATATCCATGTATGTGGGACTCTTAACTTTTTAAAGAATGGCTTCACAAAAATATAACTTATGTACCACAAAGTTCATCCACTTAAAGTGACAATTCAATAGCTTTTAGTATATTCACAGAGTTGTAACCATAATCTAGTCATGTAACATTCTCATCACCTCAAAAAGAAGCCTTAGTTATAAGAAAGGAAAAAATACACATATATACACACACACACACACGCAAACATACAT
Source organism: Pedetes capensis (assembly GCA_007922755.1). Classification (NCBI taxonomy): domain Eukaryota; kingdom Metazoa; phylum Chordata; class Mammalia; order Rodentia; family Pedetidae; genus Pedetes; species Pedetes capensis. Next base: position 120,906 of record VMDO01002680.1, on the reverse strand, counting down.
CAATGTGTCCAAACACATGCTATGCATATTTGTATGTTTACATACTAGAACACTGGTCCCCAATCTTTTAGGCACCAGGGACCAGTTTTTTGGAAGGCAATTTTTCCACAGATGGGGCGGAAAATGGTTTTGGGATGAGTGAAGCAATTCTAAGTACAGATGAAGCTTCATTTGCTTGACTGCCATTCAACTCCTGCTGCGTGGCCTGGTTCCTAACAGGCAATGACAGGTACAGGTCCACGGCCCAGAAGTTGGTAGGTGAAGTCTAGAGGGGTACATGAGTTGCTACCACAGGTATGATGGCGAGTTGAAGGGTATATGAAATAGCTGGAGCTGAGTGCAAGGGAAGGGTTAGGGGGAAACTCGCCAGGATGGGCCAGATGGGGCCAGATTAAGCCCTTGGGTACCTGAACAAGGGGTTTAGAAAGTTACCCACAGAGTCCTGTGCTGTCCAACATAACTTTATATGATAAGGGAATATTCTGTACCTATTTGTCGAAGAGGGTAGCCATTAGCCTAAAAGATTGGGGACCAGTGTTCTAGAGTTTCTTTATGTAAACATACAAATATGCATAGCATGTGTTTGGACACATTGATGTATGTTTGCGTGTGTGTGTGTATATATGTGTATTTTTTCCTTTCTTATAACTAAGGCTTCTTTTTGAGGTGGTGAGAATGTTACATGACTAGATTATGGTTACAACTTTGTGAATATACTAAAAGCTATTAGCCAGCCACAGGTGACTACTAAGCCCATGAGATGTGGTTCAAGTGATTAAGGAAGTACATTTTAAATTTTATTTAACTTTAATTAATTTACATTTAAATAGACAGCTACAGCTACTGGCTACTGTATTGGCCAGCACCAACATAGGCCAGAGGGAGTCACAGAAGGTTTCACAGGTGGGGAGTGCCACAGCCAGATTTTCATGTGAGAACTGTGTGAAGGATGGATTTCAGGGAGAATAATAGGGGGTGGAGACAGTCAGAGAGATGGCAACAGCAATGGTACAGAGAGGGGACAATGATCCAGTGCAGGGGCACAGAGATGGATAAGACTGGGTTTGAAGCTGGGCATGGTGGTACCTGCTTGTGGAGGTACTTGGGAGGCTGAGGTAAAAGGATCGTGAGTTCTAGTTAGCCTGAGCTATACATAGTGAGGTTCTGTCTCAAAATAAGACAAAACCAAAAGAAGGGGTTTGAGAAATTCTGGAAGAGTCTAACAAGATGAACATATGAGGAGATAAAAGCTGAAGATGACTCTGCATTACTCGTCTGAGCAGCTAAGAGATCATGGGAGTGAGGTGGAGCAGCTACAGGTAGGAATACGAAGGAGTTCATATTGTGTGAGATCATGTCCTGAGGACATTTACTTTTAGAATATAACCTCAACTCCTCACAGGGACTACTCACCTCTCCACACTCATCTCCTCCCACTTCCCCAGCCTCACAAGGCTCCAGTTTCCATGGCCTCTTCTGTTCCCCCAACATACCCAACTTGCCCCCTCAGGGTCCTTGCTCTTGTGCTCCCTGTACCTGGAACACCCTTCCCCCCAGGTCTTCCCTGATGTCTTCTCTCTATTCAAGTCTTAGCTCAAATCTGCTCAGAATGGCCATCCATGGCAGTCCTTTGTAAAGCCACAGGCATATCTTCCCTACCGTATTTTTATCTGTAGGCCATGTCTCTCACTGAAGTTGTTTTGCTTACTTATGTGTTTGCTGGTTTGTTTTCTTCCTCTTCCTATAAGGTGACTGTGCCTTTTAGTTCACTTGTCACAGAACCTGGCACAGAATCAGGTTCCAGATATATTTGGTGATGAGTGAGTAAGACAAAAGAGAAAAGGGTGAAGACAGCCTTCTACCCTAGCTTCCCCAAGAGAGCATTCCAGGGACCTGGGAAGGGGTGCTGCAGCCATAATGGGGACCAAAGACTTGGGATGGAAGAGCTGCTGTGGCCTCTATGGGGACCAGCATTTGTGCTTAAGACAGAGGCTTCTGTTGACTGAACAGGGAACGCACCAATGTCTCTTCCCTCAATGTTAGAGCTGCTGGGGACTCAATCCAGTATTTCTGCTGACTTGTGTGACTAAATCTGAGATGAGGTGTAACATGAAGGACATCAGAGGCCCCAAAGGCTTCAACTTCTGCTAGATCATTTTCCTGACTGTGGAGCTCCTTCTTGGAGCCAGGCCCTCAGTGGCGTGGAAGACACAGACCAGGGATACCTCCTTCGCTTGTGGAGTTCACTGACCTTTATCCTTTCAGCATGGCCTAGGAAGAACTGGAAAGGCTCTGGGATGAACCTCTGGAGTCCAATCAGAGACAAGTAGAGGTGATTCTGGAGAAGACTGTGTGTGTGTGTGTGTGTGTGTGTGTGTGTGTGTGTGTGTGTGTGTGTGTGCACGCGCGCATGCACACAGGTGCACACATGCTGGAAAAAGGCTATGTGTGTATGTCTTAGTCTATTTGGGTTGCTAGAACAAAATACCATAGGATGAATGGCTTATAAACAATAGCAATTTATTGCTCCCAGTTCTGGAGGCCAGAAGGTCAGATAAAGGTGCTGCAAGATTCAGTGTCTGATGAAGACCTCCTTTCTGGTTCATGGTCATCTTTTTGCTGTATCTTCACATAGCAATAGGGCAAGGGAGCTTACTGGGGTCTCTGATAAGGGCACTAAATCTCATTCATGAGGCCTCCATCTGCATGACCTCATCATCTCCCAAAGCCCCCCTTCTCCTAACCTTGAGGGTTAGGATTTCAACACAGGAATTTTTGGAGGGCATAAACATTCCATCTCTAGCAGTGTATTGTGGGGGGGCGCGAATGGAGTAGGAGGAAGGACGCAACTGGCAGCAGGCACTGCAGGGGAAAAGGCAGTGAAGTAGGAAGCAGGAAGGTATAGGTGACTAGAAGCAACTTAGCCTCCTGGAGCAGGAAGCAGAAAGCATGTATAATGGGAGATGAGAAAGAATAATCAGTAGAGGTTCAAACACCACAGGCCTAAGAAGCCACTTAGTGGCTGGATTGCATCCTGAAGGTGACAGGGAGCCAGTGTATGGGCTCAGCAGGGCATGACATGATCAGAGTGGCAGAACGCCTTTCTGGGAGAGTCGGCAACTCCACACCCTCCCTCTGCAACAATAGTTGTGGCCCTAGGACCAAAGTCCTATCCTCCAGTTCCCAAGCTTTCCTGGCAGTGGCTGCCACCTACAACCTGATGTAGCACAATCTGAAAAGTCTTGACGTTCAGAGCTTCAAGTTCTGTGAAATGAATCAGTGACCTACTTTTTCTGAGCTGAGTGAGAAATGTGATAAAACAGGTGCCCCTGTGGATTGTCCCATGGAAAACAAACTGGGCAAATCTAGGGCATGTGAGGACTAGGGCCAGGCAGGCAGATGTGGAGTCAGTTGAAAAGTGAACCTTGCCTGCCTGGTGACCATGTGGTCTTCCTTGACCACTCAGTATATCCATGTGTCTCTCCTGACTTCCACACAGGCTTGGGCCTAAGAGTTATCTGCTAAGGCTAGCACTTTCTCTGAGGACTTCTCAAAAGTGTGGTCACTATATTCGGAACAGAACCTCTTAATGGTTTGCTAAGAACAGACAAAGACCTGTTAGTAGTCCTCCACCCTTTGTTGAAAACTGAGCCTTTTTTTTTTTTTTTTTTCTCTCCTTTCTCTTTGGTCGGTTTCTGACTGTATATATTTACTGTCCCTTCTGGGATTCAGCTGCACCAAAAAAGAAGTTGATGGGGTAAAAAAAAGAAAACAGAATAATGAGTTCTTTATGGGGTGGAGAAAATGTTCATTTCAAAAATAATCTGAGAGCACTGAGAAATAGCTCACATTTCTCCAAAAGGGGGCAAAATCTAAATGGCTCTCAGGAACTGTTCAAGGGGCTTGTGGAGAAGGTGGCCAATAAATTGAGCCAGGCTTGTTTGTTTGTTTTGGTGTGGGGATTAAACCAAGGGCCTGGCACATGCTGAGCATGCACTCTACTACTGAGCTATACCCCATCCCAAACGGAGCCCCATTTAGAAGGTATTTCCTTTCCTCATCATAAAAGTTGTTGTTGTTGTTGTTAGGTGCCGTTGAGTTATGTCCGACTCATAGCGACCCTCATAGGGTTTTCAATGGCGATTGTTTCGGGATTGCCTTGGGAGTGGGTTGCCACGCCCTTCTCCCATTTTTGTGGTGCTGGGAATTGAACTTGGGACCTCAGAGACCGCAGAGCAATGCTCTACCAACTGAGCTAAATCCAGCCCCATCATAAAAGTAGCTGTTATAAAAAGTAGCTGTTAAGTTTGGAGACTCCTCCCTGTGATCATGTGAACACAGCAGACACACAGCTTCCTCTGGCCACTGCCACGCTGTGTCTGATACTTTCCACTCTTCTGTTCCTATTCAAGTTCCTTTACAGTGTCAGGTCCCACACCTTCCTTGTGATGAGGGACCCTTTGGCTTTCTGTGACTATAAGGCATCTGGATCACGATGCCAGAAGTGTTGGGGTTGGTGATAAAGACCAAATAATCTCACACTCAAAGCCTGGCTTTGCTCTTGCTGGCTATGTAAACTTGGGCAAGCAGTCAACTACACTAAGCCCCAGTTTCCTCATCTGCTCCTTGCACTTAGTAATTGCATTTTTTTTTCCTTCAGCATTTGGGGGTTGAACCTCCAGCCTCACACATAATTTGTAAGTGCTCTACCACTAGGCTCAACCCCTAATTTTTCAATTTTTTAAAAATTTTCAGACAGGGCCTTGCTAAGTTGCACAGGCTACCTTTGGCTTTAAGATTGTAATTCTCCTGCCTCAACCTCCTGACTTGCTAGAATTAGAGGCACATACCACTTCACCCAGGTTAGTAATGTCTATCTTCTTGAAATGCCAGGGGAAGACTCTGAGGAAACACTGTGAGATGTTCAGGCAGTGTCTGGCACACACAGCTTTTCAGTGAGTCCGAGATGGACTTAAAGGTGCATCTCTTTTTTCATTTGATTTTTGTACAGGGCAAGAGATAGGGATCCAGTTTCACTCTTCTACATATGGATATCCAGTTTTCCTAGACCTTAATGTAAAACCTGAAGCTTTGAAACTGGTAGAGGAAAGCATACGGAACATATTTCAAGATATAGGCATAGACAAGAACTTCCTAAAAAGGACTCTTAACAGTCCAGGAAATAGTAGTAAAAATTGACAAATGGGACCACATGAAATTAAAAAGTTTCTGTACACCCAAAGAAACAATTAACAAAGAGAGAGCCAACAGAGTGGGAGAAAATCTTGGCCAACTATACATCTGACAGGGGATTAATAAAGAACTTAAATTAAATCCAAAAAACCCCCAAATAATGCAATCAGCAAGTAGGCAATTGGCTTGAACAGACAATTCTCAAAAGAAATGGCCAATAAATATATGAAAAAAATATATATATGAAAAAAAATTCAATATCCTTAGCTATCAGGGAAATGCAAATCAAAGCTATATTGAAATTCCATCTCACCCCAATCAATGGCTAGCATCAACAAAACCAACGACAACAAATGTTGGCGAGGATGTGGAGAAAAAGGAACCCTTATACACTGCTGGTGGGACTATAAACTAGTACAGCCATTATGAAATCAGTGTGGAGGTTCTTCAGGAAACTAAAAATAGAACTACCTTATGATCCAGCTATACTATTTTTGGGCATTTACCCAAAGGAATACAAGTCCTCATACCATAGAGATACCAGCACTTCCATGTTCACTGCAACACTGTTGACAGCTGCAAAGATAAGGAATCAGCCTAGATGTCCATCAAAAGATGAATGGGTTTTAAAAATGTGGTATATGTACACAATGGAATTTTACTCAGCCATAAAAAAGAATGAAATTATATCATTTGCAGGAAAATGGATGGAACTGGAGATCATCACATTAAGCAAAGTGAGCCAGACTCAGAAAGACAAACCCTGCATGTTCTCTCTCATATATGGAACCGAGATTGGAAACAAAACAAAACATATGTGTTAGACTTGAAAGTAAAAGGGGGACCCTCTGAGGGTGAGGAGAAAAATGGGAGAGAAGAGGTAGCAACAAGGGGGGGACGTGAGGAGGAGATAAATAAGAGCAAAGTATACAATATAATTGTATGAAAATGCCACAGTGAAACCTATTATATTATATACTAATTAAAATTAAAAAATCAATAAAGGTCTATCTTCTGGTCCACCTCCAGCTCCATGTGTGGGATAGTGGTCAGGGAGCACCAAAGAGACCAGGCACTTCCCCTGTATATCCCACGTTTAACTCAGGGCCACCTGACTAGCTTTGGCTGATGGGCTATAAGCCAAGGGGATGTGTGTCATTTCTAAGTAAGGCAGATAAGAGCTGAGGCACTGCCACCATGTCTCCCCTTCCTGCCATAGAGACATGACATGCAGGGGCATGAGGTTAGAGGCCAGAACCAGGAAGTCCTTGAGTCACAAAATACAGAAAAGACTTTGTGAGACCAAGAAATGCACCTTTTATATATGAAGCCACTGAGATTTCAGAGGCTTATCTGCCCTATTAATTAATACGCCAAGTAAACCAAGTAACAAATACTGAGCGGTTACTGCACATATATAGCAGGCATTGCTTAACAACAGGGATACACTGAGAAATACATCATTAGGCAATTTTGCCATTGTGCAAACGTCATAAGGGTATCTTCACACAAACTAGTTGGTCTAGTCATCCACTACGATTACTACCGCTACACACATTGTCTATTGCTGCTCCCAGGTCCATAATAAACAAAACATGAGATTAAATCAAGCACAAGAGAAAAATGATGCAACCAAGACACTCAGTAAACATGACATGTGCATGGTTGCTGCCTGCATAACACAACAGGTTGTTTACAATCAACATTTATTTGTGTAGGTAAGAGTGCACTCTAAAATAATGATAAAAATTCCAGTGACTTGGGAAGCTGAGGCAGGAGAATTGTGAGTTCCAGGCCAGAGGCAGCCTGGTCAATTTAGCAAGACCCTGTCTCAGAAGATGGGGAGGACACCTGGGGGTGTAGCTCAGCAGCAGAGCACTTGCCTAGTGTGTACAAGGCCCTGGGTTTAACCCCCCAGCACTACAATCAATCAATCAAATTAGGAAAGACATAAATCAATAGCATAGCTGTTTCATCATTATCAAGAATTAATACACTATACATAGTTTTATGTGCTCTAGTGTTACACAATTGATAAAGTAAGTTTATTTGCCCAGCATCTCCACAAGTACATGGGTAACATGTTATAATGATGTTATGATGACTATAATGTCATTAGGCTATAGGGATTTCTCAGCTCCATCATAATCTATGGAACCACCATTATATGAGCATTATTATATGGTACATGGCTTGTATCTGCCAAATACTGCTCTGGGTGCCAAGGATACATCAGTGACCAAGACAGACGCAATGCAGAACAGCGTGTCCCACTGGCGGTAGGTGAGCCAGGATCTCAGGCGGGCACAGGAGGTAAAGATGAGGCAGTCAAATTCCTCTTGATGATCCTCTTGGTTATAGAGGTTTTGGAAGCAGAACTCTGTGTGCATTACTTTTGGGTCCATTAAAGGCTAGAGCCAGTGAAGCAGTTTATAGGAAGAACAAGAGGAAAGTCTGTGTTCAAGAGTCTGGTTATTCTCAGTCTTTGAGTTGACAAACACATCCCTAATGGTGGAGAAAAGTTCAGGCTGCTTTTGCCATTCCTTGTGTTCTAACACGTTACAGCCTGAGCTCAACCTAACAAATGTTTATGTTGGTGGAACTGTAGTGAGATAGGTTCAGAAATTAATATCTAAATTCTACGAAGAAAATGTAATTGCAGACCATTGTCCCTGCTCTAATAGAGAACATGGTATGGTGGCCACCAATAGGCAAGGTGGATTTATTTGGAATGTTTGTTGTCAGTGCATTTTCCTTGTGAGAGCAGCAGGATGTTCTGATCTTTGCCACTGAGAAGATGCCCTCATGTATTCAATGACCATCTTTCTGAGGGGGACAGAGAGGCAGGGACATCCTTGAGACCCAGATGCTTAAAGTCAGCTGCTTCAAGATGACCTCAGAGCTAACAGCCATCCCCTCTGGCCCCACCTATGAGTCTAAAAGGTAGAGATGGCCTCATGCAATTTTTAAATGTCATTTTAAAATTATTTAATTAGCATACAGTATAATGAGTGTCATTACGGGACTTCCATACAGTTGTATCATGTACTCTGTGCTTGTTCTCTCCCTCATTACCCTCCACCAATCCTCTCCCCTTCCAAATACATCCCCTTGTACTTTCCAAACTTACTTACACACACACACACGTGTACATGTGCATTCACACACACATACACTCTTTTTTCTTTTTAGGATAAATCTAGCTTCTACATATAACTGCAAATGTGCGGTATTTGCCTGAGTCTGACTTATTTTCCTTAAAATGATCTCCCATTCCATCCATTTTCCCGCAAATGACATAAATTCATTCTTCTTTATGGTTGAATAAAATTCCATTGTGTATATATACCACAGTTTAAAAATCCATGCATCTTTTGATGGACATCTAGGCTGATTCCATATCTTTGTAACTGTCAACAGTGCTGTAGTAAACATGGAAGTGCAGGTGTCCCTATGGTATGAGGACTTATATTCCTTTAAGTATATGCCCAAGAATAGTATAGCTGGATCACATGGTGGTTCTATTTTTAGTTTTCTGAGGAAACTTCATACTGATTTCATAAGGTCTATACTAGTTTACAGTCCCACCAGCAATGTATTAGGGTTCCTTTTTCTCCACATCCTTGCCATTCTGACTTGGGTGAGATGGAATCTTAGTATGGTTTTGATTGCATTTCCTTGATGGCTAAGGATGCTGAACACTTTTTCATGTATTTATTGGCCATTTGTATTTCTTCTTTTGAGAATCACGTGTTCACTTATTGATTGGATTTTTTGGTATTTAAGTCCTTTATATATCCTTGATATTTATCCCTGTCAGATGCATAGTTGGGAAAGATTATCCCCCAACCTGTGGGATCTTTACTCAACTGATTGTTTCCCTTACTGTTCAGAAACTTTCATTTCATGTAGTCTCATTTTCAATTCTTGCTACCTCCTGGGCTACTAGAGTCCTTTTAAGAAAGTTCTTCCCTATGCCTATGTGTTGAAGAGTTTTCCCTATATTTTCTTACAGTAGTTTCAAGGTTTCCAGTTTCATGTTTACATCTCTGCTCCATTTTGAACTGATTTTTGTACAGGGTGAGCAATTGAGATCTGGATTCATTCTTTTACATGTGGATATCCAGTTTCCCTAGCACCATTTGTTGAAGAGGCTGTCTTTTCCTCATGCAATTTTTATTCAATGTGTAGAGTCCAACAACAAATCCCAAAGCTTCATGCCCACCTGATGCTTGCTTCTGAGATGGATATCTCTGTCTTACAAGTGGGAAGTGGAAACTTGGAAAAGTCACACAGAGAGAACTTGTCAATATCAAAATCTACATCTTTTCAATTCTAACCTAACCTTCTCTGCAGTTTACTAAGAGGGGAGCAAAGCATCAGACCTGCCTGAGATGAGGCAATCTCTGTACCCACCCCAGTCCACCTGCATAGCACCCTGTTTATACCAATGAATGGCCCAGTCTAAATTTAGCACACAGGACCACATCTCTGTCCCAGTATCATGTTCCAGAGGGCTGAGGAGGCCATATTCCTTCCCAGGCATCCCAGAAGCACTGGAACATAAGGTACTATTTGTAGCCTGACACATGAATCATTTAGAGCTGAGATCCAGTTTGAAGAGTAGCTGAGTGTGTCCACCCATCCATCCTCACAAAGCACACCCAAATTGACACTAGCCTCAGAGCCAAAATCAGAAACGCAGCGAGCCTCGTAAAGCAGGCCATTACTGGAAATAGCTTCAAGGGGAAAGATTCAGAGATGGCAGATTCTGGACGGGGGCCAGCCCTCTAGACAGTAATGCCCGATAATAGTGCCCAGTACATGCAAAGCACTCTGGAGATTGCAATGCTCCTTCATGTCCTTTATCTGTAGAATGCTCCCAGCAGCCCCTGGAGGGGCAAATCACATAAGCCCCCTCTGCAGATAGGGATGCTGAGGTTCAGAGGCTGGGGACTCAGCCACAGAGCTGATCATTAGAACAGCTGTAACAAGCAAACAGTAACTTCCAATGGCTGCTTTTCCCACTGATCTATACCTTTAGGTCAGCCACAAAAAGATGAACAAAGACCTCCTATGTACCCAGGCCATGTCGTTCTTGCCTATGGGTCAGCTATGGTCATGGGACCTTTCCTCCCTCAAACTGGGCTTTTGATGTGCACATCATGAGTCCAGGGAACATTCGTCTTCCTTCCTCCCACAAGTAAGTTTGTCTAACCCTACCTTGGGCTGGGATTTAGCTCAGTTGGTAGAGCGCTGCGCTGCAGACTCTGAGGCCCCGAGTTCAATTCCCAGCACCACAAAAATGGGAGAAGGGCCTGGCAATCCACTCCCAAGGCAATCCTGAAACAGTGAGCCATTGAAAACCCTATGAGGGTTGCTATAAGTCGGATACCGACTCGACGGCACCTAACAACAACAACAACAACCCTACCTTGCTCTTCCCAGCTTCCTTATCAGGAGCCCATAACCTTCTCAGGGCTAGTTTTGGAGAAAGTGGTGGGAAGGGTCCAGGAAGGTGGCTTCGGGCCCAATGCAGGAGTGCAGCCCAGAGATGCCCACGAGTTTGCTCTGGGAAGGGGATGGATGAGATCTGGGAGGAGGGTTGAGGTTCTAGTTGTGTCTTGGGAAGCCCCTGCTGGCCATACCGTAGGGGCCAGATTAGAAGGGACAAGACTGCATGTGACAGGCAAGAGGGACAGGCAGTGACAGGCAGGCAGTCCTATAGGTGGTATACCTGGGAGGTGGAGAGCTGCAGAAAGGAGCTGAAGGAAGTGCTTGACCAAAGCTGGTATCTGATAGGTGGTTGGGATTGAATGGAATACTATGCCAACTTCAATTCCATCAAAGAAAGGGAAAAATTTTGTATAAAAGGTAATTTGTTTTTCCACAGCACATTTGAGCATCAACACTATGTCAAGCCCAGTGGTCAAGACCTGAAAGTCTAAGACTAAACGCCTTTGGAGGGCATCTGGTTCAAACCCAACATCACAAATAACTCTGAACTCAAAGAGAGGGACAGGGCTTGATCCAAACCCCCACAGCCAAGCAGCCAAGGTTGGAGTTACATAATATCTCTGGACTTAGCCCACAGCTTTCAACACCACTCCCACAGCTTCCTCCTCAACACCTCTGTCTGGAGGCAATTCCAGGTTTTGCACCCAGCCCAGCAGCCTCATTCTCAGCAGTTAGCAAAGACCCAGTGTTCACAGGCAAGGGTTATGCCATCGCTCTGCTTCTTGGGTGCAAGGTGGTTTGCAGGGCTGTCTCACAGAGTTAATCCCCCTCACATGGGACACCAGCCTGCTAGGCCCCTGTCCCATGTCCTTGCTGGCTCTTTCTGGCCTCTCCACTCTCTGCTTCCTCTTACTCCTTCCTTGGAGCTAGGATCACACTGTCTTCCCAGCTCACTCCAATACTTCTGTGGGCCTTTCTCATGAATCAATGACTTTGGGGAAGAAAGAAAAAGACAAAAAAGAGCCAACTTCTTTCTCAGCCCAGCAAGATGAGTTCAACCAAGTCACCTCTCCCAGGCCACATACAGTTTTCAGAACCTGAATTTAATTAAGCAGTATTTTCTTTTTCCCCCTACAGGTGAATTTTTCTTTAAACATATGCATTTAAACTTTTTAATTGTAACTGGACATTTTATGGGGTCTATTGTGATATTTCAGGACATATATACTGTGTGTACTGATTAGACCGGGGTCATTGGCATATCCATCACTTTAGACATTTACTATTTCTTTGTGTTGGGAACATTCAAAATCTTCTCTATGAGCTATTTTGAAATATATAATTGTTGTCAACCATAGTTATTCTACTATGCTATAGAACATCAGAAGTTATTCCTCCTTTCCATCTGCACCCTGTCCCTGTCATCCATTCTCTCTTCATTCTTTCTCCCCCACACCCTTCCTAGGTTCTGGTAAGCACTACTGTACTCCCTGCTTCTATGAGATCAACTTTAGGTTCCACATCTGAGTGAGATCATGCAGTCTCTGTCTTTCTGTGCCTGACATATTTCATTTAACATAATGCCCTCCAGGTCCATCCAAGCTGCTACCACTGGCAGGACTGCATTCTTTTTTATGGCAGAATGATACTCCACTGTGTATACTAAGGTGGAATTTTTTTTTACTCACATATCAGGCCACTACAGTGGAAGAAAGCTATTGGAGGCAGTGCTACAGGGTGTTCTAGCTTCCTAGCTAAGTACTTCAATGTTCTGGGCCTGTTTTCTCCATGTGTGAAATGGGGAGAACGGCACCAGCACATCACATGGATCCTTGAGCAAGCCATACAAGGAAGAGACATGCCAGAGCCGGTGCAAAAGCAACTTCAGCAAATATAGCCATCACTAAAATACGCCAGGACCTCTGTGGGAGACAGACTGTGCACTGAGATACTGTGAGTTTTGCCAGTTCATGGCACTCATTCTTACAGGTTAGTCAGACTAAAAGTCATCCAAGGAGACTGTCAAAATATGCAATCTACAGATGACTAAATCTTCCTGGACCAGCCCAAAGAGTGAGTCAGGAGATGTGGGAAGGGATTCTGGAAACTGAACTTTTATAATCTCCTCCAGGAATTCTGTGGGTCCCAAAGTCTGCATAGTGAGAAGGTACAGCACAGATCACCAAGAGTACCTGGCATGATCCTGTGACAACAGGACATGGATCCAATTCCACGTTCTTCCATGACAAGGTGATAGGACAGGGAGCAGTGTCTGGAACAGGTGTTCAGGCATGAGAGCTCCATGAAGGGGGCAGGAAGAAACACAGGGCCTTGCAGCAACTTGGCCCAGTCACATCTGGGTACCATGGCACTCACTTGCCTTGTCTAAGTGGCAGATGTGGTCCTGCCTCAATTCCTCAGGTCCTGTGGGATGGTCCATTTCTACTTAGCCCAACTTTGCTTTAGGACTCCCAGATCCTTACTTGGTTTAAACACACACTTGCTCACTCACTCATCTGAGAAAACCTGACCCCTCCTTAGTGCCGAGACTAAGGTGTGTAGTGCCTTCCATGTGCTGGGCTGTGTCAACAAAAGCATCTGGACATTCAACTTATTGTTTCTCTGAACCCTGTGTAAAGGAAACGTTAACAACACATACTCTAGAAGACTGTGGTGAGGATTCATGAAATAATGCACGTCGAGCGCTCAGGCCCAGTCCAGTGTTAGGAGCCATCACTGTTTCTGCAGCACATGCTTTGCAGGCTCTCTCACCAGTGCCCCACCTCCACCACTCTCCACATCCCAGGAGCAATGAACTTTCCACAACTCCTCAGAAGCTCTGCTCTCTCTCACCTCCAGGCCTTTGCCACACTGTTCCCTCTGCCCAAAACACCCTTCAATGCCCCTCCAATTGCCCTTCCACATGCACACACACTGCATGGCCACTTTGTCTCTGAGGTCTCTACTGTCACCTCTTCAGGGAAGCCTTCCCTTTCACCCCTCCTCTGACTAGCTGAAGACTCCCTGCCAAGCATTCCTACAGGACAGAGCTTCTCAACTCTAGCAACGTTGACACTTGGAGCTGGATAATTCATATTTGTAGGGGCTGGCCTGTGCATTACAGGATGTTTAGCATCATCTCACTGTTGTTGTTGTTAGGTGCTGTCCAGTTGTCTGACTCAGCGACGCTCAGAGGGTTTTCAATGGCTGATTGTTTCAGGATTGCCTTGGGAGTGGACTGGCATGTTCTTCTCCCATTTTTGCGGTGCTGGGAATCGAACCTGGGACCTCAGAGACTGGAGAGCAGCACTCTACCAACTAAGCTAAATCCCAGCCCCTTAAAAGAAGGTGTAAAGGCCTGAACAGGGACTTGAACCCTGGACCCTCAAGTTAAAAGTCTGATGCTCTACCAGCTGAGCTATCCAGACACTCAGCATCTCACTAGATGCCACTATTACTCCCAAAGTTATTCAACCAAAAGCATACCTTGAGAGGGGGGAAATTGCCCCCCATTTAGAACTGAGTTAGCCCTTTGTTCTTCTATCTAAATGTTCACTGCTTTTATCCTAGTTCATTTATTGCTGCTATAATGGAATTGCCCACCCATATCACTGTGGCATCTAATCCTGTTAGATCTTGGAAGCTAAGCAGGGTTGGGCCTGGTTAGTACGTGGATGGGAGATCCCCTGGGAATACCAGGTGCTGTAGGCTTGGGAGAAGGACCCAGCAACCCACTCCCAAAAAACAATCAGGCATTGAAAACCCTATGAATAGCACAGAAGCACTACCAATAGCATTTCGTCTGTTGTACGTAGGGTTGCTACGAGTCAGATACCTACTCAATGGCACCTAACAACAACAACAACAACAACAACAACAACAACAGAATACCACAGACTAAGTAATTTACAAACAATAGTTCATTTTTAAATTTTTCTCATAGTTCTGGAGGTTATGAGGCCTAGAATCTAGGAACTGCATCTGGTAAGGCCTTTTTTTTTTTTCCCCTAGTTTTGGGGATTTAACCCAGGGCTCTACACATGCTAGGCAAGTACTCTATCACTAAACCATGCCCCTAGCCCCAGTGAAGGTCTTTTTGCTGCATCATAATACAACAGACGAAACTGGATAAGAGAGAAAGAGCTTGACTTCACAATTTCACATTCTTTCATAATCAACATCAATCCGTTCATGAGGGTGAATCCCTCACAGCCTAATGACCTCTCAAAGGTCCTACCTTTCAACACTGTTGCATTGAGGATTAATTTTCCATCATATGCTTTTGGGGGGACACATTTAAACCGTAGCAGCCTGTCTTCCCTAAGAGACTCTAAGCTCCATGATGGAAAGAGCTGGAACAACCTCATCTGCTGATAAATCCCTAACACTGATTAAGTGGTAGGCAGATAAAGCACTCAAGAAGTAATTGTTGAATGGATGAATGGATAGATGGATAGACAGATGGGTTGGATGGATGGATGGATGGATAGATGGGTAGGTAAGTGGATAGACAGGTGGATGCATGGGTGAGTGGATGGATGGACGGACACATAGATGTTTGTATCAGTGGGTGGAATGATGGATAAATAGACAGATGGATGGACAGATAGATGCATGAAGAGATCTTCCCAAAGTTACAATGATGGCAAGTAGCCCAGCTAGAATCTACTTCCAGATCCATGCTTGTAGATCCTATACTCTTTCTATTACATCATAGGGGTTTTTGATCCTATACCAGATGACAATCTCCAGACGCGAGTAACAATAATAGCTCTGGCTTACTGAGAGGCCATTAGAGACTGGTCTCTGAACTGAGCACATTTCTTGGCTTATCACGGTGAACCCTCAGCACAGGTCTACAATGTAGGTGTTGCTATAACCTCCGTTATACTAGGAAACTGAGTTATCGGGAGGTAAGTAATTTTATCAAGCCTTATTGCTGGAAAGAGGCAGTGCTGGGGGCTCCCCCTGCAAGAGGTTGCTCATAATTTGGCATCAGCCTAGTGAGATTAGAGCCAGCATCCACTTAGTCTAATTCACAGCACTGGAAAAAGGATCTGCAGTGTGCTCATCAAAAGCAAAACCCACCAAAGAAAGACAAAGAAAACTCGCCCATCTTGACTCTGCTACTAGATAACAAGAATATGAACTGTCCCCTAAGAATTTATATTAATGTGGTCCAAAAACCTCAAGTGGAAAATTAAATTTAACACAGTTCAGGTTTGGTACTACTCCCAGCAGACTGCAGAAGCAAACAGAAATTTGTTCTGGGAAAACTTGTATTTAATCCAGACTTCGAAAAATTAGCAGAAATAATGTTCTAAGGAAAATGAACATCACAGAATGAAAAACAACATAATATACTAGAAATAAACTACTCTGAGTAAGAACCAGAAAAACCAACAGGTAATAGAACCAGACACAAAAATCTTAAGGCAGGATTGTCAGAAGCAGAACAGAAAACATTATTTATTGGAAATAAAAACAGATGAAAGCAGATATGACAATAGTCAACTAGAACTTCTAGAAAGGAAAAATATAGATTTTTTGAAACTTTTCATTTTAAGTAATTACAGATTCACAGGAATGCGTAATAGTAGTACAAAGAAATCCTGGGTATGATTGGCTCAGCTTCATATAATGATTACGTGTTACATAACTAAAAAAAATGCACATGATTCTGCATTGAGGGTAATTGCTAATACTCTAGGAGAAAGGAAGAGACTCCTCAGTGTGCTCCTGATCATTGGGAAATCATGAACCTGCAAAAGACAGCAGTAAAACAAACTTACGAAATTCTTAGAAATAAGAAAGCAATGCCTTTGACATCAGTAGGTATGAAAATGATCCCAATTTCAGAATAAGCCCTGGCTTGGAAGAAAAAGACCCTGTATCCGTGAGGCTCATTTGTCACTGAGGCATAGGAACTAACCAAAACAAACTGATAGGAGAAAAGATAAATTGGGGGCTCATGGTTAGATGATCATTGGTGGTGGAGCAATCATGGTGGCAACAGGCAGCAAGGCCTATGGCGGAGAACCTCCTACCTTGGCAGTCAGACCGGAACCACAGGTCTAGGGAAAACTCCAAAGTCCTACCCCCAGGATGCCACCTCCACAAAGCTAGAACCCACCTCTCAACATTCCATGGCCTCCATAAACAGTGCCATCACCTGACAAAAAAAATGTTCAAACACATGACGTTAAGGGGATATTTTAGATTCAAACTACAACATTCCATCCCTGCCCCCCAAGTGGTATGGCTATTTCCTAACGAAAAACGTATTCAGCCCAACTTCAAGAGTCTCCAAAGTCATAACAATCCCAGTCATGTTCAAAAGTCCAAAACCTCCACTTAGACTAAAGACAAATTTAGCTGTGAGCCTCTATGTAACAAAAAACAAGTTACATACTTCCAACATAAAATGACACAGAGTGAGCCTTCCTATTCCAAAATGGAGGAATGGAGGCACAGAAAAAAAGATCCGTCTGAAGGAAGACGGATATCCCACTGGACTAACAAACCTTGTTAGTCTATGTCTGGCACTTGATACATGCAACACCATTTGGCATCTGACATCATCTGGGCTTAAACAGGCTTGAGTGGCTCCATCTCTATGTCCCTGCCATTTGGACCACACATGGCCCTCCTGGGCTGGATCCACTTGCTACTGGCAGCTTCTTTAAGCAGATGTTTTACAGACCTGGTATCTCCAATATCCTGAGGTCTCTATTTCTGCTTAGGTTCCAACATCAAAGCTTCATACATAAGCCCTTCATGGGCTCTCTACAGGGCATCTGACTCTGGTACACACTGCCTGGATCAAAGGCTACTTTCTGGATCCTTGGTGGCAGCCCCCATAATGCCTTAACTCTGGCATTCTGCACACCTCTGGAACCAGCACCACATGGGCAACACCAAGGTCTGCTACTAGCTCGAGAAGTAGCTGGGTCCTTTTGGGTCATGACTACAATAGCCTCCACGTGTCTAGGTGGAGAAATCACTTCTGTGGGAGGCCCCTTTGCAGCAAGGCATTCTGTAGGCATTTGCCTTTCAGACCATCCCTTTTTAAATGTTTTTTTTTTTTTCCTTCAGTTCCACATCCTGGAGTCTTAGATTGGAGGGGTCTAGCTAATGCCTTCTGTGTCCCAAGGGTATTTCTTCTATTGTTCCCTTTAATGGTTCTCAACTCATTAACAATCGCAGCTTCCTTGCCAAAACTGGCCCTGCCCAGAATAACCTTAAACTGGTCTTATCTTTTTTTTTTAACTCTTCAAACTGTACATTTTTCAAACCCTTCTTTTCTGACATTTTCTCTGTTTTTCCATCATAAAACTGGCTAAACGCAGCAAATAACAACCAACATACGGCCTCAACATTCTGGTACTCTCATGCTATTTCCTCCACCAATTTAATTAGTTCATTACTTTTAAATTCAGCCTTACTCAATCTTTAGGACATGGACAACCACACACAAGTCCTTTGCTAGAAAGTGACATAAGTCCCCTCTAGGCTGATGCCTGATAGAGTCTTCACTTTCCTTTGAAGCCCTGTGAACCCTGTCCACATTTTCATTGGCAATGGCATTCTGGTCTTCCTTACTCCCATCATAATCACCTTTCAAGCCCTTCTCTTACAGAATGGCAGGGACTCTCTCTCCTGCATCTCCAAATTCTCCTGAATTCCTCCCACAAATAAGTTCCCACAGCCTATGAACCACATGGTCAGGTGTTTGGTCAGCAATGACCCTACTCTCTGGTGCCAATATATTTTTTTTAATTGGTTCATTCATCATTGTGGCAGAGAACTGACTGAAACAAACTTATGGGAGAAAAGATATATTGGGGCTCATGGTTAGAAGATCATTGGTGGCAGGGAAAGCATGGCAGAGGCAAGTAGCAAGGCCCATGGCAGAGAACCTCACATTTTGGTGATCAGAAAGCAGAGAGAGAGAGACCTGAACCATGGGTTTCAGGTAAACTCCAAAGCCCCACTTCCAGGAAGCCACTTTCACAAATCTAGGAACTTCCTCCAAATGTTCCATGGCCTCCAAAAACAATGCCACCACCTGGGGACCAAACATTTAAACACACGACCTTTGGGGAATATTTTAGATTCAAATCATAACACATCCTGAGGGTCTCAGATGCTCACCAGGTAAGTCAACTTTCTGATAGAAGGATGGTTCTCCTTCCTTCTTCCTTTCCCTGAGTAGCACAAAAATTTACCTCTTCCAACGCCATGCAAACCTCGCTCTTGTTTCACAAACCTTGATTCTTCCCCTGTGCCTTCTGGCCAAGCACAAACATACTTATCCCAACAATCCACCCCTCTCAACCTCTACAAGTTTAATTCCTCAAAGTGTATATCTCCTTCCCTTGGTATAATCAAAATGGTCTGCTGCATGACTCTCAGACTTGTGGCAACAGGTCACACTTTCCAAAGAGGAATGAAATAAAATATCCCACCTTGAATACTCTTTCTTATAATATGACTTAGACATTCCTCCCTTTGAGAGGCAGAGTTTATGTCCCTTCTTCAAACTAGGTGGGCTTTTCTGTTTTGACCTAGAGAGTTCAGCAGAAATGATATTATTTGATTTCCAAAGTTAGATCATAAAAGGCAACTGAGCTTCCCCTGAGTCTCTTTAGACGTTTGCCTTTGGAGCTCCAAGCCACTATGCAAGCCAGCAGTGAGGCTGCCAGGCTGGGAGGAAGCCCTAACAAGTCCATGCAGAGAAGCCACATGGAGAGGTCTGGAGACTTCATGAAGACAGAGAGCTGCCCTGCCAGTCCCCATTGCTCCAGCCCCACTTCCGTTGCTTAGCCACTTGCTCACTGCAACCACAGGGCAGATCCCATACCAGAATCATCTGGCTGAGACTTCCCTGATGTCCTGACCCACAGAAACCACAACAGAGAATAAAATAATTGTTTTATGTCACTAAAATTGAGGGTGATTTATTTTTTGCCTTTTTTAGTTGAAAAGATAACAAACTCTTTGGTTACGTTTCTCTTTCCAAAACACAAACTGGGTAGTAAATGAATATCTAGGCAATACAGTCAAAGCTAAGAAGATTAAAGAAAACCTCCATGTCCCCAGGTTTAATTAAGGGAGCCCTGTTACACATAGACTAATCAAAACCAGTGGTATGCTTAACTCTAGGAGGCTGGAGGACACTTTCATAACCCCACTCAAAACATTTACTTCAAGTAGTCCTTTTCCAGTTTCTAAAACGTGAATAAAGATCATATTTTGTTAATTCTATTTCAGAAAACTTTTTGCAAATTGTTTTATTTATAGTTCCAACTTTTAAAAGCTCACTAATGTTAACTGGATATCAAGCTAGGCAGAAATGCCACTTTTTATAGGGAACCCACAGTTCAGTCTTATTCTGAAGTAGAGAAAAAAGAAACTTTCAATCCTACGAGAAGAAATTCAACCACAGATTTAGAATCTGTACTCAAACTATGCATATAATGATGGCAGTACTGTTATCACAATTGATTTCCTCCTGGATTTTCTACTATTTGTCCAAAATTAACAATTATACATGGAGTGGGGCAACTAGTACTGAAACAATCCTTATAGTAACTGCAATATGTCAGGTAAAATCTTTCGCTTCTCTGCACCTTACTGGCTTTCTTTGTGCACCTGGGCTTCTTCCACTGCAGCTTATATGCTGAAAGTCTCACAAATCTTTTCAGGGGTTTCCCCTAGATCACTGGCAGCAGTACTACACGTGAAATCGAGAAAAGCTCTGATGGTTAAGTAATTTCCAGCCAGAACAGGTTCAAAAAGTCTTCTTTGGCCAACTCTCAGGAATTCTTGGCCTTAAACAGGCATGCCGTGTGTTCATGTTTCTGTGCTCTTGCCGTGCTCAGGAAGAGGAGGGGCCTCCCTGTGGTGGGTGCACCACGGAATGATCTTTTTCAAGAGTAAGTATTAACATTTGGCAGAGGAACCAGGTCATCAATGTCTTCATCCTCCATTCCCTAATCTTCTAGCCTGGTCTTAAATGTCACATATTTTCCAGTTTCTACATTAACTTCAAATACCTCTCTGTTGGAACTCTGCGACTTAGTTGAAGGCATGGTATTCAATCTCAAGGAGAATGTGAGCCACAGGCTGATAAGAGCAGGGCAGTGTCTGCAAAAGATGGAGGACAAGGCCCTACAGATGGTGGTTAATTACATGGCAGTGGATAATGAGATCACTTACCAGAGCCATTTTCATCTGTCATCTAACTCAGTTTCTCTTGCCTGCTATCCTTTTTCTTTTTCTCTTTTTGGTATTCCTGGTACTAGATTCAACCATCTTTGTTTTAAGCCCAGCTTAGGCCACCCCTGCTCCCTACAGACCTCCCTGAATGCTCTAGCTCTGGCCTTACTTCATACATTAACTCCTGTGACACACACTATCTCTACTACTTATCTGGAAGATGGAAGTAATCATAGTCTTTTCATGTTCATTTTCCAGCCAATCTCAGGGCCCATGTCTTTTCTCACCAATCCCCAGAGCTCAATACTGGTGGGTTCAATAGCCAGGGGCTGCTGAAGAGGCAGGTACTCCATAAACAGTACTACATAAGAGTTCCTCAGTGTCTGTGGGAAGACCAATGCTTGAAGGTCATGGGGACAGCAGAGTACAAAGCAGACCTTGCAGATGACAAGAGGGGGAGACCAGCAGAACCTCTAGAGGAAGAGAAAGAAATGAGGGGCATATGTCCTAGAGAAGAAGTATGCAAAATATCCAGATGATCTAAAAGGATAAAGTGGGAAAGACAAATTATGTTATAGTTCCAGGTTACCTGAACTTGCCAGCACATAAGAGTAACTTGGAGAACTTGTTAGAATACAATTTCCTGGGCTTCAACTCAGACCTGTGATGGTACATGTAATTATGGATTTTTAAGGAGCATCCAAGCTAATTCTTTTGATAAGGAAGGATTGGGAAAAACTGTTCCATGTTGAACAAAGAAACATGTAGAAACTTGAGTGAGTGGTGCCAAACATTCAATCATCCATCCATCAACCTACTCATTAAGCATCCAATCAGCTTCTCTGTGTCAGGCCCTACGATTGGTTCAGGGGATTTAATGGCAAACCAAAAGACAGTAGTTTCATTTTACAATCTACAGACTAGTAGACAAGACTTTAATGACTTTCTGTCAGTGTGACAAAGTGTTAGGTACCGTCGAGTTGGTGTCCAACTCATAGTGATCCTACGTACAATAGGTGAAACACTATTGTCAGTGATTCTCTGCTATTTATAGGGTTTTCAATGGGGGACTGAATTTTGGGAGTGGGTTGCTAGCTCCTTCTCCCAAGCATATAGCACCTAGTATTCCCAGGCAGTCTCCTATCCAACTACTAACCAGGCAAGGTCCTGTTTAGCTTCTGAGATCTGACGGGATCGGATGTCACAGTGCTATGGCTGCAAACTGTGACAAAATACTTGACATAAACAAGTTAAGGGAGGAAAGATTTATTTGGGCTCACAGTCTCAGAGGGTTCAGTCCATGCTTATTTGGGCAGAACATCATGGAAGCAGGAAAATGTGATGGAAGAGATCCTTCACCTTACGGAAGATAGGAACTAGAAGAGAAAGAGGAAAGAACCAAGGGACTGTTTACAACCTTCAAAGCACATCCCAAACCTACTTCCTCCAGCTAGACCTCAACTCCTTAAGTGTACACCATCTCCCAAAACAGCATCACAAGTTGGGGACCAATCACTCAATACACAGATAACTTTTCATATCCAAACCGTAACGGTGACACAGATAATTAATTAATTTGCTATACAGTATCTGTATCCCTCTCTTTCCATACCTGACCTAAACTTAGCCAATCAAATGTTTCCACCTAGGAGTTTTTGTGTGTAATTTAGTGATTAAAGTAGCAGAGATAGTGGGTGATTATTTCTGAAGGGGAGGAAGTAACTGCACATCATCAGACTAGTGACTGAAGCATCCAGCAATGATTGTATTAGCTAGCTATTGCTAAGTAACAAATTACCTACAAACTGAAGTTTAAAGGAACAAACATGTGTGATCTTATGGTTTCTGTGGGCCATGAACCAAGGTACTGCTTAGCTGAGTCCTCTGGCCCAGGATCTCTCACAAGGTTGCAACCATGGTATCAGCAGGGCTGCAGCCTGATCTGAAGGCTTGACTGGAGAGGGATCAGCTTTCAGGCTCACACATGCTTGTTGGCAAGATTTGGCTCCCCATGGGCTATTAGATGGAGGGTTCTGATTTCTCAGTGGCTCCTGGCTGGAAACCCCATCAGTTCTTTGCCACATGAACCTCTTCACAGGCCAGCATGCAACACGGCAGCTGCCTTCCATTGGAGGGAGCAAAAGTGAGAAGAGGAGGGGAGGGAGATGGAAGCCACAGTGTTTTTACAACCTAATATGAAGCCTTGGGTTCAATTTTCCATGAGGGAGGGAGGGATAGGGACAGAGGGAGGAAGACTGGTTTCACCAAGCAACTTGACAACTTTTTAATAACAAACAATAGAAACTTTTTCTCCTGGTTACCATGGAGTAACAGTGACCAGGTTTACACACAAACTCTCTCTCTCTCTCTCTCTCTCTCTCCAATAAATAAAAAGAATATTAAGAAAAATTGTATGAACTAATTGCTCTCAGTTTTGGGGCAAGAGGAGCATAGTACAGTGATTTCTGAGACAAATGAGGGAGACCATATGTGGTCCAGTTTACTTTTTGGTGGGGGTTTCCAGGCTACAGAACACAGAGAGGGAGCAGGAGACTGTTTATCTCGTCAGTTTAGGAAGCAAAAGAATCCATACAGCTGGAGGAAGCCAACATCTTCAGGGCAGAGGACCAGGGAACACAATATTACAATAGAGTGGGTGCTGGAAAACTACCAGAGGCTCCCCTCAAGTCTTAAGCTGACTGCTGATCAGCACACATATGTGAAGAAACTGCCCAAGGCAATGGCAAGGGATGAATGGAAAGGAATGGAGGGAATAATTCACCAAACTCAGGGCCTGTAATGGTTTATTATTGACACTAGCTGGAATGGGAGGACCTTCTAACACAAAAAGCAGTGAGTAGACAGTTCAGAAGGTCATTTCTTCTTTAGTGGGATCAAATTAGACCTAGACTAAGGATATTCTGTCCCTATATAGCAAAGTTTAAAAGCAAGACACAAAAGTATCAAACTATTCTAGTAGCTTAGCTGCATCTCAGAACAAAGTTCAAAATTATTTTTTAAAAATAAAAGAAATCCATTACCATTTCATCCTATACAGAATTCACAATAAAAAGTTTATAAATTACCAGCCATGCAAAGAAACAGAAAAATGTGACACTACTATAGTTTGAATATGGTCTGTCCCCCGAAACTCACATAGGAGTTTATTCCCCCAAATTTACTGGGAGTAGAAGTCTAATTTGACTGTAGCATTTAGAGGTGAGGCCTTGGGGAAGTGATTACATTACATTACATTTCTCATTAGGGTGGAGCTCCCATAACTGAACTCCAGTGGCTTCATAAAAAGAAAAAACACACATTAACAGAGATCTACATGTATACTCCAACAAGGATGTGATGCAGCCAAGGAAGACCCTTGCTAGAGCCTGCACCATGCTGTTTGGACGTTCAGCCTCCAAAACTATCAGTCAAAACACACTTATTTTCTTTATAAAGTAGCCTGCCTCTGGTATTTCATTATAGTAACAAAAAATAACTCATAAAAACCATATGATCATTTTGATTTTAAAATATCCAGAAATGAGCAGACAGTAAAATTAATAGAATTAAATTACAGTGGCTATTCAACAAATACTCTATACATTCAAGAAGGTAAAGAAAAGCATAGGCATGTAAAGGAGAGATAGGAAAAGTCCCAGATAAAACATCTAGAGATTAAAAGTAGAATGTCTGGGATACTGATAGGATTAATAGCAAGTTAGGTCCAGCAGAAGAAAATATTGGTGCCATGGTTTGAATATAAAATGTCCCCCCAAAAGTCATGTGCTTTCATGTTCAGTCTGCAGTTTGTGGTACTGTTTGTAGAGGACATGGAAACTCAGGAGGCAGGACTCAGCTTCCCGAAGTGTTCACCATGGGTGAGCCTTTGGAGGTTTTTATCTCAACCTACAGCCTAAGTCTCTCTCTCTGCCTGTGATGCCATGAAAACATTTGCCACAGGCTCTGGCTCCACTGCCACACCACCTATCCTGCCACCATAATGAAGTGATCATCTAACTGTGAGCTTCCAGTAAACCCTTTCCTACATAAGCTTTTTGCAGTTGTTTTTTTCTGCTACAGCAATGACATCTGACTAATACAATGGGTAAACTTTGTGAATAGTAATATTAACTATTCAAAATGAAACACAAGAAAAAAGGAAGGTGGGGAGGAGAAAAAGGAGGAGGAAGAGCAGGAGGAAGATGAAGAGGAACTGGAAGAGGAGGAAGAAGAGAGAGAGAAATCACAAGCTGTGGAAAAGAGATCTAATATTCACTAAACTGGAGTTCCCAAAAAAGAGGAAAAGAGGTTAGAGGGGTCAAAAACTATCCAAAGAAACAATAGCCAAACACTTAAAAAGTGATAAAAACTATTAATCCACCAACCCAAAGAAGCTTAACAAAGCCCAAGTACAAGAAATATCAGAAAACCACACCATAATCAGATTGATTAACAACTAGTGATAAAGAAAAATCTTAAAATAAACCAAAGAAAAAATGAAAAAGCATAGATTATATACAGAGAATCAAGGAAAAGAGGAGAATCATAGGAGACTTTTCATTGAAATCAATGAAAACCAGAAGAAAGTGGAACAACATTTTTAAAGGACTGAAAGAAAAAATTGTCAACCTAGAATTCTACACAAAGTGAAAATGTCTTTCAAAGACAAAGGCAAATAATCCACAAGGATTGAGAAAGATGTGGGGAAATTGGAACCCTAGCACAATGCTAATGAGATTGCAAAATAGTGCAGCTTCTACAGAAAGCAGTCTGGCAGTTTCCTCAAAAGGGTAAACATAGAGCCATCATATGATCCAACAATTCCATTCCTAGGTAGAATCCAAGGAGATTGAAAATAAATTTCCTTACAAGATTCTGTTGTAGTTTGCATGCTCCATAATACTGATCATGGTATTTCCATAATCTTTGTTGAATGTAGAATGTTAAGTTAAAGGTACAAGTTGTAAATCCTAAAGAATCACTAAAAAATTGGGTATGTAGCTGGGCACCACGGTACATTCCTATAATCCCTACAATTTAGGAGGCTGAAGTATGAGGATCACAGATTCAAGGCCAAATGTACGCTACACAACTTATCAAGATCCTCTCTCAAAATAAAAAATAAAAATAAAAAAGAGGTTAGGGGTGCAACTCATTGGTAGAGTACTGCTTCATAGGCATGAGGCTCTGGGTTCAATCCCCCAGCACTGCAAAAAAAGAAAAAAAAAAAAAAAGAAAAGAAAAAGAAAAAAAGAGGGGGAGGTAAAAATAAGACAACATGGAAAATAAAATAGAACCATAAAAACATACTTGGTCCAAAAGAGGCAAAAAAAAAAAAAAAAGATGAAAAAATGTACTAAGAATAGATAGGACAAATAGAAACCAAACAGCAAGACTGGAGGTTTAAACTAATTTATACCAATAATTACATTAAATTTAAATGGCATAAATACCCCAGCTAGAAGGCACGTTATCAGACTAGATAAAAAAGCTAGGCCAAATGAGTTCCTGTCTACAATAAACCCATTTTGAATATAAAGACACCAGTAGGTTCCAAGGGAAAGGACAGAAAGGATGTGCCATCAAATACTAAAGAAATTTGGGGTGTGTCTGTTAATATCCTCCAGTAAAGCAGGACTGCCTACCAGCAAGCTGATTAGAATATGAACTCTGGGTTCCACCTAAGGATGGCCCTACCCACAGGGTAATTTGAATGGCAAGCTGAGGAGCTAGCATGGACTTCAGCAGGCAGTAGATCCACACAAGGGTGTGAAATGCCTGGGTCATGCTACAGACCGGGGAAAGAGACCCAGTAAGGGTCCAGGCATGGGGTAATGGAGGGCCCAGACCTCTGCAGGGGCACTTAGAAATGCAATCATGGGTTTGACAGACCACAGAGGTGGAAATGAAAGGTAAGACATCAACGACAGAGAAAAGGGAGGAGACAATTTGAGCCTGAGGGACTGGGAGACAGCACCGTGCCTAAAAATGGTAAAATGAAAAGGAGGAAGAGAGAGCCAGTATTTACTGCACATCCATCGTGTGAGACGCCCTGAGCTACTGCCACAGTGGGGAGCTTAGAGAACAGGAAATCTCAGATCTCAACTTCCAGAAAGAAAACTATGAGTCTGCCTGACCAGTCTGTATCATCCTAACCTGCATTATGAATTTACAAGAGTGCTTTGAGGTGCATCATTTCCCAAACTCATTTATCCATTTAAAAAGATAGAAGCATAGCAATAGCTATCAATTATTGAACCTTACTGCATTCCAGGCAATTTACCTGCAGCCAGGATTTAAGGCAACACATTTAATAGTGCATCTCTAAGGTCTGAAGTACCCCTCCAAACCCAAACTGCATGTGTGTCTCATTCTTACAAATGTCCATCATTCCCTACTGATAAGGTACTGGAAGACAGGGCATCAATGTTCAGTTCTGCTGGAAGGAATGAGGTGGAAACTCAGACAGGTAAAGTTGTACCACAGGGGAACTCAATCAATTTAGGATCTGTACCTCAGCCCTCCATCCTCTAACAGAGCCAGGAATTCTCCCCATCAATTTTCTAGACCTTTGGCCACATGGTAGTGCTGGGAGAAAGAACAGAAGTCAGCCAAGCTCCATGTCAGTTCTCATTTTGAAGAAAGATCTTCCTTGCCTCTTTTGTGAAGTTATAGGACTACTATGCCCATTTTACAGATCAGGAGAGGCGTATGGATTTGCCAAAGGAAGCACTGGTAGTAAGTGATCTGAACTCAGGTCAATCTGACCACAGTCTAGCCTCTTTAATTCTTGTGTAGTGTTGCTTCCTAGGATTGGGGACTTAGAATGACAGAGTTTGCAAAAAGCCTTTCTGAAGAATAATAAACTCCTTTTAAATAGGTATCCTAGGGGCAGGAATATAAGATGAACTTAGAATACCTTGTGTCAGAAAATAAGGAACTATTCAAAGAATAATGGGGGCATGTCAGAATGGCATAAGAGCCAGCTTGAAAGGCTCCCAATGGACAAATGTGGGAAAATTTGAATATCAAAATAAAATAGTCACTGCAGTAGATTATAATCCATTAAATAAATTGGAATCCATGAGTCTATACTGCATATGTTGTTGTTGTTGTTAGGTGCCACTGAGTCGGTATCTGACCCATAGCGACCCTCATAGGGTTTTCAATGGCTGACTGTTTCGGGATTGCCTTGGGAGTGGATTGCCAGGTCCTTCTCCCATTTTTGCGGTGCTGGGAATTGAACTCAGGACCTCAGAGACTGCAGTGCAGCGCTCTACCAACTGAGCTAAATCTCAGCCCATACTGCATATACACATACATAAATGAATAAATGGAAGAGAAAAAATATTTCCCTTAATATTGTATTGCCAGCTGATAACTTTAGAAGGAATGATAGAATCAGAAAAATCATTACTGGGTAACTATCTTAATAATATAGACTGCCCCTAATTTATGAGAGTCTGACTTAGAGTTTTCAACTTTTCAATGGTGGGAAGGCATACCCATGTGACCACTCTGTTTATCACTCATTATAGTATTTAATCAATTAAATGAGGTGTTCAACACTTTATTACAAAGGAGGCTTTGTGTTAGATGATTTTGGCCAACTGTAGGCTAATGTGTTCTGTGCACATTTAAGGAAGGCTAGGATGAGCTAGAGCTGGGATTTAGCTCAGTTGGTAGAGCGCTGTGCTGCAGTCTCTGAGGTCCTGAGCTCAATTCCCAGCACTGCATCAATGGGAGAAGGACCTGGCAATCCACTCCCAAGGCAATCCCGAAACAGTCAGCCATTGAAAACCCTATGAGGGTCACTATGAGTCAGATACCGACTCGACAGCACCTAACAACAACAACAAGGATGAGCTACGACATTTGTTAAGTCCAGCGTATCAAATGTGTTACTGAGTTATGATGTTTTCAACTTACAGTGAGCTTATCTGCATGAAGCCCCTTCATAAGTCAAGGAGCATCTGTACTTGATTCAGGCAACATCATCAATGAATGATAAAACTAGTGGTTGAGAGTTTGATGAGACATGGAAAACTCACATCATTCCAAAGTACTTCCCCCAGGAAATACTTGTTTGTGACCGAAGTGGCAAGAGTAACTTTACTGTAGAGAAACCTGCACATAACACCCAAAGTGGTCAAAGTTAATGTGACTAGTAACAGAACAAAGAGAAACATGTTTTACTTAAGGATGCCTTGAGAAGAATGAAGCTTCATTTCAATGATATTCCTACCAAAAATGGATAACCTGAATTCAATAATGAAGAAACAGCAGCCAAGTGAAGGACATTCTGTACCACACGTGGTCTGTAATCTTCAAAAATATCAAGGTGGCAAAGTGTAAGGAGCGGATCTAGAATGAAAGACCCTGAAGAAACATGAAAAATAAATCCAATGTGTGGTCCAGGCCTGGATCCCTTGCCCTGAGGGTATCACTGAATAGGTGGTGAGATACGGAAGAGTTCTGAGGATTAGATAATTACAATGCACTGATGTTTCTCAATTTGGAGGCTTATGTTACATGGAGAATAGTCTTGAGTGTAAGAAATACACAAGAAATATTTGGGGATGGTGGGGTATCATGTAAGTAACTTACTTTCAAAATGGTTTAGGGGGAAAAAAATCTCTGTGTGCAATGGCTGCAACCTTCTACAAATCTGAAATGATTTGAAAGAAAAAGAAACAGCAAACTTTCTCAGATGTTATCTAAGGAAGGTGCTTCCAGTGGGAAGGAGGAGAGAAGTACCCACTTAAGGCTTCCCTTTTCCATCCTAGGCAGGGGCTGGGAGGCCCTGGGGGTTCCTCCCACTATGGAGAGGGGCAAGTGTTGCTGCTGCCTGCCAGAAGTGGGTCAGGGGGCCTGGCTTTGTGCATTTCAGGAACGGCCTGGGTGGGTTCTAGCCATCTGGGCTTGAGGCCACCTCTGCTTCCACACCTACAGCAGCATGGAGCTCACCACCACTGTTGTGAGCTGACTGTCATCGTCAGCAAGTTCTTCTTGTAAAGAACGGTAACCTCTGCCCTAGAGGGAACCTAACCATCAGGTCAGTTTTACCCTGAGGGTCTTATTCATTCAGTGCACCCCTCATGCCAGGCTTTACGATAGTGGTGCCCATTGTGTCCAGGGAAGGAGGCACAAGCAAGATGCTTCTAGGACAGAGAAGCATCTCTCCCACCATCCCATTCCTCCTCTGACCAGCCATCTCATTTATTACCACTATTTAGGCATTCATTCTTTTTTTTTCCTCATTCACAGACACACTGTATACCCAGTACTGAGCTTGACCCTGAAGTATAAGGATGGATCATTCCCGCTGAAGTATAAGCAGGATCACTCCTGCTTTAGCATGCAGGAGCTCTCAGTCTGATGGAGGGACTGACTATCTCACCACAGCAGGATCTGTGCCCACTAAGGGTTAAGTGCAAGGGACTCTGGGAGCACCTATAACAATGTAGGAAATCTTCCAGGATGAGGTGACCAGAATTCATCTCCTTTCTGGTCCCTGCTGCTCCAGCCTGGAGTTCTCCAAAGTGCTGCCCCTCTGCCCTTGAGGTTGGGATCTCACAGTTCCCTCCCACAGGCTTCTCACCTGTCTAGATCTATTGGACAAAAAGCTGCTCTCTCAGGACCCTACAGCTAGCCACAGAGGCAACACTGCTCGCTGGGGTGCTCCAGGTACCCCCAAGACAGCAGACCCTGCTCAGAAGAGTATTAATGACAATGATGATAATATTAAATGATGATGACATTAATAATAGTAGCTACCATCCATTAAGTGTTTAGATTGTTTAAGGTACTGTACTAAGAATGGTACATTATACCACCTAATCCTCATAAGTGCTCATGGGCGTGGCTACTGGCAATGTACCCATTTTACAGCACAGGAAACTAAGGCTCAGTGAAGTTAAAATGGAGGGAATCTTGCCAATCATCATCCAGTCAGAGTCTATGGCTTCCCATGATCTGTGCCCATATTCGCCACCCTCCCTTCTATTCACTGGCTGTAGGTCCCCACTCTCACCAAAGGACAGTTCTACCACCTTGCAAGTTCTAGAGGGCTTGACTCCATGAACACTTCTAATGTTCAGCTGTGGTTGCACATTATCCTCGTTCACTTTGTGTTGTAACAGAATACGTGAGATGAGGCAACTTATAAATAATAGAAGTTGACTGGATCATGATTCTGGAGGCTGGGAAATCCATGACCATGTTGTGGGCTTCTGGTCCACAATATTCATGCTGCATCATCCCAGGGGAGAAGATGGAAGGGCAAATGAGAGGAAAAGGGGGCTGATCTCACCTCAGGAACCCTTTCCTGTGGTAAAAGCATTAATCTGTTCATGGGCCAGAGCCCTCACAGGCTAATTGTTTCTTAAGAGTCCATCTCTTAATACTTTCCCAATGGCAATTAAATTTCAACATGGGTTTTGGAGGGGACATTCAAACCAGAGCAGTAATCTTACCTCCCTACAGAGGAAATGGTTATGGTGGGGGGCTAGCATGTCCCCAAACTACAAAGCTGGTAAATGGAAGATCTGGACATATGCTGGGGTCAGGGACGTTTCCATTACTTTGAAGCCCACAAGTGTCTTGTCCTTAGTCAATGTTTAATTAATATCTGTTGCTTCAAAGAAACGACCCCCTTTTTCTAATACCTGACAGTGGTCTAATGTATGAGAATTGCTATTCCCAAAGCCTAGGCTAATGTTGGTTTTGACACATAGGTAGAATCCTCACGTGATACCACAAGGACCACTGAGCTACCATCGGGGGCAACAGTGAACTTTTTCTCAGCGACTACTCCACCAGACATAGTTATACCCATCTGTTGGTCCTCACAACGGCTCCTTGGTGGAGCCCATCTGACCGATGAAGAAGTGGTGTCAGAGATCTAAGAACTTCTAGTACCCTAGACTCCCTCCAACTCCTTCTCTAGGCCTTACCCTTCCATGTTGCTGACACACCAAGCTCATTTCTTCTCCAGCCTTCATATTGGCTCCTCCTCGGCCTGCATGCTGTCCCTCAGATCTTCTCCAGGCTGGCCTTCTCATCTTCAGGTCTCCATTCCATGTCACCGCCTCTGACCACCCTCACTACCCTCCATCACCCTTATGCCACCACCCTGTCCACACTTCTTCATGGTGCTGACCATGCTCTGAAATTTTTCTTCATTTTTGTGCTTGTCTGTGCACTGGTTTTATGTTCTGCAAGCACATGAGCTCCCTGAGGGCAGAGACTCTGCCATCTGTGTGTCCCCAGTGCGCAGAACAGAGCCTGGTCCATTGCAGGTTGTCTTAGTCCATTTCCTATGGCTGAACAGAATCTGACACTGGATGATTTATACAGAAAAAAAATTTATATCTTACAGTTCTGTAGCCTGGGGAGCCCAAGGTCAAGGGAATGCAAGTGATGAGGGCCTTCTTGCTGGAGAGGACTCTGCAGAGTTCAAAGGTAACACAGGACGTCACACAGTGAGAAAGAGCAAGTGTGCCAGAGAGAGGTCTCTTTTATAACAAAGGCATTCCCTCTATGACCCACTAATCTATTAATCTATGAGGGCAGAGCACTCATGATCCAGTCACCTCCCAAAGGTCTCACCTCTAAACATCATTAATATATGGATTTGGGGATTAAGTTTCCAACACATGAATCCTTGGGATAAACGTTTAACCCACAGCACAAGTGCTCAGTAAATATTTGTTGAATGAGTTGACTCATCCTCCATTCTGTCCACCTGACCTCTGATGACTCTTTTCCTGTCCTCCCTCCTCCCTTCTCACTGCTGCCACTATAACTGTGACTACAATACCTCTCTTCTCTTCCATAAGGTGATCACGGAGACAGTGGGCCTGCCCACCATCAGTGCCACATTAAAGGTTCCCTAATGTCCCAAGTTTGCATGATCTCAGTTTACAGATGGGAAGACAGAAGCTTAGGGAGATGAAGTGACTGGCCCACAATCAGGTAACTCCTAAGTGGCAGAACTGGGATCAGAACCTGGGTCAGCGTGACCCCCAAGTTTCTACTTTTTGCCACTGTCTTTTATAGAGCATGGCTTTCATGGCATCAAACTTGAGCATGCAGTAGAATCACATGAGTACTCATTACAACACAGGTGACCAGGCTGCACCTTCATTTCTAATGCTAGGGGAGGTGCCTGAGAATGTGCATTTCTAGAATGCCCCCAGGGCAGGCTGCTGCTGGTCTCACATCACAAGAACCACTGACTCAGAAAAATGCACAGTCACCTGCACAAACAACTTTGTCTACAGTTTCAGGGGATTCCTTGACCATCACCTCTTCATGTACTTTAGGAATGGGAGAAAGTCCACAGACTTTACCTTAGGCACCATCTTTCATAGAACAGTATGACCTAGGCTATGCCAAGGACAAATGTTGCTTAGCAAGTTCTGTTAAGCAAGGAGCCCCAGAGTCTTGGTCTTTACTCCTTTTGCAAATCTGAATCGTCCTTGATAAAGTTACTCATCTGACCTTGAAACATACTATGGCTGACAATCCATGGAATGGCCTCAACTTGTCTTACCGACGCAAAAGATAAATATAGGTCCCAGAACAATTTCTCTTGGAGATTTTGTGTCAGTATTTTAATAATCATTGAGCAGAGCCTTGGGAGCCAATTACAAAACTAGGACAGTTTTTTCCTAAAACGACTTGGTTCCCAACTCTGAAAACCTGTGGGCGTCTAATACTGATGAGTCCAGAAAGGTTTTGACATAGTTTCCTGCAAGCATGAGTTGTGCATAGAATTTGAAATTTTGTTCCAGTAAAGCAGAGGCCATGATGTCCCTGCTACCAACTCCTCCCATCTTGCCCTCCCCGTTAACTAGCCTCCTCACTAAAACTGAGTTACCCTAGGATTTGAAACAGCCAGTTGTAGGCAATTACCATTGGGAGCCTCCAGCCTTCATTGTCCTTGTTCTCCCTGTGTGTCCAGGGTTGGAAAATCTGTACCATCTGGATGGACTGCAGGGGCCTAGGGGCGCTGATGTCAAGGTATCCCCATCACACCTGGAAGACAGCAAAACCTCCTCCAAGTCCAGACCTGGCCAACCTTGCTGACTGATCTCTTCCCATCCTCCCCCTTGCTCCGCATACTCCACCACTCTGGCCTCTGCTGCCTGTCCCATCTCCTGGCCTTTGCACTGCATTTCCCTCCTTCCCAGAGAGCTGCACATCTGTGCCCTCACCCAATTCAGTCTCTACTCAAACGCTGCCTTCCTGACAACCCCCAGCTAAGACAATCTTCCCCGGATATGGTGCTCTGTTTTCTCACCAATTGTTACCTCATTGTCTACATTTATCTGTATTTATTTACTGTGTGCTTCTCCTGAAGGCTGGGGCCACATAGTATCCCCCATAGTATCTCCAGTGTGGGGCTCACAGGACAAGCTCAATAAACACTGAATGAATGAATGCTCCCAATGACAGAACGCTAACTAGCAGGGTGCTTCTGCATTCATCTTCTTGTCCACCCTGCAAAGTGGGGATTATTGGCTCTCTTCTTAATATCACAGTAGCTCAGCAAAGAGAGGAGAAAGACTTGTCCAAGGTCACACAGTGGTAAAGGGTCCTGGGCCAAGAACCCAAAGCTATGTGACTCTGGGCCCATGGTGGGGGTTACCTGGCTCAGGTGGGGATTATCTGCTGACATCTTAGGCCAGGCTCACTGCAGACAGGTGGCTCAGGGAAGGATCACTACATGATAATGAAGTATGGGTAAAAGGCCAGAATCTAGAGGTCTGGCAGCATGGAGTGGCTTGTTGCAAGGGTGCCCGGGGGTCTTCCTAGGGGGAGGATGAGGGCCCTAGCAGAGGCCCAGGCAGACTTCCTGGTAGTTCTTGAAGCAAGTGCTTAGTTCCCAGAGTGGAGATGGGGCACTTAGAGACTGTTGGGGCCAAAGGTGGACTGGTCAACAAACCATTCCAAGCCCCCTACAAAGACTAATGGAGCGGGGTAGCTGCCATAGTCTTGCCCTGCTGGGGTGAGGGTGGGCAGGGCTAGTGCAAGAGATGAGGAGAGACAGGCTTAGCTTCTGGCCAGGGTGACAGCAGACATAGCAGAACCATGAAGGGCAAAGGGCACATGTTCCCTGCTCAGAGCATCTCAGAAACAGGTGGGCCACAGAAAGCTTTGGGCCTCCTAGGAGGCGACCACAGGGCTCACTGTACTCCCAAACATAGGCAAGAGAGCGTGGGCAGGATTTCTCCAGTCCACACCAAGTGGGGACCACCGAAGGCCAGTGAAGGACATGGGAAGAGGAGGCAGAGCTCCAGCCAGCAGAGCCTCCTTCATGCTCTCTGGGATACACTACAGGAACACAGGTGTCCTTAAAAGCAGGACAAGCCTGCCACCCAGTGCTGCCTGGCATCACCACAACAGCCAGCAGTGGCTGCCTCTGCTGGCCCACAGAATGCTGGTGTCCGCCATCCTGTGCCCAGCCCCAGGAACAGCTATGCCTTCAGGGCTCCGTGGTGACCCAGGGCTGCTCGCTTCCTCCTTACCTGAGAGCACATTCCCATGCCGATTCATCCCTCTTCACTAACTCAAAGGCTCAACAGAGGGACTTGGGACTTGGGACTCAGCAGGGAGGCCCTGCAGGTGATACAGTAGGCCACAGGGAGTGATTTATAGCAGCATAATGATGTAGCAGCTGGCAGAACGGAACATTAGGCACTTAGTAAAACTGATAATTATGAGGATGGGATGGGTGGCCATGGGGATGGTGAAGATGCTCTATCCTGAACTGAAAACAGCCTAACAATGACACTCTGCCTAGTCCCTCCTTAGCACTTTGGGCAAAATGGCATTTGGATTATGTGGAAGGATTGTACCTGACAGGTTTTTAAAATATTATTACTATATGTTATATAATGTTACATAGTAGATATTTTGTTATAAAACAGTTTTTCTTCCTTTTTTCCTTCCTTTCTTCTTTCCTTCTTTCCCTTTTTCTTGACAGGGTTTCACTAAACAGCCCAGGCTGGCCATGAACTTGTAATACTCTTGCCTCACCTCCTGAATACTGGGATTACAGGGGTGCGCCACCACACCTGCCTTATTTTATTGTATTTCTATATTACACATAATCATATAAAATATATTTTATTTATATTTATACTCTTAATAGTGATTAACAATAAAAATATAATCAAAACAAATACCATCATGCACCCCATAACCATGCTTCAGTCAACAACAGACCAAGTATATGACAGTGATTCCATGAGATCATCTATCATCAAATGATGTCACTGCCATCTTAGTTTGCATAAATGCATTTCTTAGGATGTATCCCTTTCATTAAGCAATGCGTGACTAGCCCCCAGGGCCAGCTTCTTATGGTTGCTGAAATTTTTACCATGAAACAGATTTATGCAT
The DNA here is from genome assembly GCA_007922755.1 of Pedetes capensis. Classification (NCBI taxonomy): domain Eukaryota; kingdom Metazoa; phylum Chordata; class Mammalia; order Rodentia; family Pedetidae; genus Pedetes; species Pedetes capensis. The sequence continues at coordinate 84,624 of VMDO01002680.1, read as the reverse complement.
ACTATTCTTTACTTGTACTTGGTAAGTAGTTTTACATTTTAAAAGGAGGAAAAAGAGAAAGAGAGGAAATACCACCACCAACAGGGCTAGCTCATGGTGAATATGAGAAATAAATCTCATCTTCAAAACTTTTGCTCTCCCCACCCCGCCTTTCACAGGGTCCCACCTCTGTGCTATGGTTTAGATGTTGACTATTTCCCAGAGGCCCATTGGTCCTCAGCTTGGCACTATTAAGAAGTGGAGCCTAGAGGGAGCAGGTGAGGTCCCCAGGAGCACGCTTATGAAAGGGACTATGGGGCCCTGGCCCCTTCTTCTCTTTCACTGCCCAGTCAGGAGTAGACCTTTGTTTTCCAACACACATTCCCACCACTGCCATCCAGTGCCTTTACCAGAGGCCTGAAAGCATGAGTCTGCCCGATCTTGGCCTGAAACGTCCAAAACCATGGGCCAAAATAGTCAATTTCTCTTTGTAAGCTGATGTCTCAGGTAAATTTGCCACAATGACAAAAATCTGGCACATCCATCCTCTACCACTTTTTTTAGCTTTCAAAAGTTTCTCTCAGGAAAAGTCCTAACCAATGAATCAAAAAGATGTATAGGCCATGAAATTTTAATGACAGCATTTCAAGTAGGTGGGCAGAGGGCAAGAGGGAGGTAAAGAAGTAGGGAGAAAAGAGACCGGGGGAGAGGAGAGAGCTGACATTTATCAAACACCTGACTAAGGACACTGACACTTTAGGTCCACTCTTTTATTTAAACCCTTATTGCCTCTTGTGGAATGCACATTATTTCCCCCATTTAAAAGATGAGAAGGCTGAGGCTCTAAGATGTTCTGGGGACTTGTCTGAGACCAACCAGCTAGAAAATAGAAGAAGCAAGATTTGAAGAGAGCTTAGTCCCTTGACTTCATGTGTTGAGTTCACTGTGTGTTCCATAAGCAGCTGGAGGTACCAGATGAACATGGCCCAGCTCCTGGCCTCCACTAGCTTGGGATGCACTGGACCTTCATGTCCAGCAGGGCTCAGATTCCTAGGTCAGGCTAGGCCAATCTTGACTGTTTGACTGTCTAGAATATTATATATCCATCAAAGGGATCATGAAAAAGACAATGTTCTCCATCTGGACACAGTAGAAAAATGAACAAAGGAATCCAAGAGTAGGTGTCAAAAAAAAAAAAAAGGTGACAAAGTGTTTTAATCTGCCCTTGGTTAGCTGTGAGACCTCAGGCATGTCACTTGATCTCTCTGGGCATCAGTTTCCTCATATGTGAAATGGGTTGACATCTTGGCTCAGCCTATTCCATAATGTCCTAGGAGAATGTGAAATAACCTAATAGGTGTGTAATCAACTATAAATTAAAATGTTTCACTATCTAGATTATCTTGTCATTACAAAGTATTGCCAACTGCTTTCTGAATAATTCCCATAAGGCAAGTTAGTGCTAAGAGCTCAATCATTGGACTTGGAGAATTGGAGATCAGTTCTTTCTTTTTATTTTTTCCCACAGTACTAGGGGTTAAAACCAGGGCCTCACACTTGGTAGGCAATGCACCACCACTTGGCTGTACTGCCAGTCTCCCTTTTTAATTTTTTTTTTTAGACAGGGTCTTGCCAAGTTGTGCAGGTTGCCTCTGGCCTCGAACTTGTAATCCTTCTGCCTCAGCCTCCTGAGAGGCTGGGAATACAGATGTGCAACACGGCATCTGGCTGTTGAAAGCAGTTATGACCACAGATGACTCACCTGGAGGTCCAGAAACAGTGAAGAGCGAGTACTATTGTAAAGAGGCCACTGAGTTGACAGGACCATTGTCATCTTAGGTAGCCCTCCCCTCCCTTTCAGGAACTATATAATGGAAGAATTTTTTTAACTGTTTGATTTTAACCACCTGACCACCCAATTAAATTGTTAATTATTAACCACTGATTGATTGCCTGTCAGGCACCCATTCTGCTTCTCTACCACCCTGCTTGCACAATAGAACTATTACATGAGTGATTATCTGTTACAGAAACTGCTTGCTTTTGTTTTTGTTCTTATGATACAAATCATACCAGAAACTTGGAGACTGTATACAAATCACAGAACATGGAGATTGTAAGCTTGCCAAAATTTGCCTTTATAAGCCCCTGGCAACTATTCCTTGGGGCCACTCGTTTTGGAGAGACACTAGTCCTCCGTGGCCACTGGCTCAGTAAAGATTCCCTTTAACTGGCTTTTTGCTCCTTGTGGTATGTTTCTGATCTCGGGTTACAACATTATGTGCCCCCCCATATCTGCTTTCCAGCTTCCCCCCAATTAAAATACTAACTCTCATAGATATGTCTCTCAGTAGGGTAGGCATCCCCTCATTTTACAGATAAAGAAAGTTAGGGTCAAGTTGCCCAGCAGCATCCTTCAACTTGTAAGTCCCAGAGTCCAGATACACCAGATTCTCTCCCATGTTCTGCACCCTCTTTCCCACCATCTCCCATACAAAAACTTAAGAAGACGCTGACTGTAGCTGGGTCCATGGGTACATGCCTGTTATCCTAGCTACTTGGGAAGTCAAGGCAGGAGGATCACAGGTTAGAGGCCAGAGGTAGCCTGCACAATTTAGTCAGACTTTTTCTCAAAATAAAAGATAAAAGAGGGGCTGAGAGTATGGCTCAGTGGTAGAGCACTTCCATAGCATCTGCAAGGCTATGGGTTTGATCCCCTGGATAGCAGGCAAAAAAAAAAAAAAAAAAAAAAAATCAGCAAGGTTGTAAGTGACTCTGGCATAAAAAGGCAACCTAGCAACCTAGGACTGAGATCCTGGTGAGCAAAGACCTCATTTATAAAGCCAGAGAGTCCTGAGAAAAGTTAATTGAAGTGAACGAAATCCCGAAGAATTTAGCACTCCATTCGAGACGCTATTTTTGGCTGAACCAAGATAAAAAGACAAAAGAAAGTGCACCAAAGCTGAAGAGAAACTAATTTGGAAGACTTAATAGAGAGCAAACTTCTCATATTTCTTCAGAGCCCGAGAGACGTGATTATTCAAGAAATAATTAGTTGCTATCCTGGGGGTAATGCAAGCTGAAAATGAAGAGGAGAGAAACTGAAAACCACCAGAAAGGTCACAGGCTGCTCTCAATTTTTTTTCCTTTACAGATTTGAAGATGAAAGAATTAATTTGCAAAAAAAACAACAAAAGCCTTACAAACTACCCAAAGAGGAAACCGAGGTGGGAGGAGCTATACATCACACCCATTTGTTCTAGATAATTCTACTGAGAAACCCAGGGCCAGGTGTGTCTCAGACTTAGAAAGTAGAGACAGTGCCTTCCTTGGATGGCTGTAGAAGAGGAAAAGTCTGTCCCTTACCCAGACTGACCTGTCCTCAGCCCAAGAAGACACCAAATGTTTTCTGCAAAAGCCCAGACAGTGAATGTCTCCAGTTTTAAGATCCACGCAATCTCTGTGGCATCTACTCTTTTCTACTGCTGTGGCACGAAGGCAATGGAAGCCAGTATGCAAGTGAAGGAGTATGTTAAATAAAACTTTGTAAAAACAGGCAGTGGGCTGGATTTAGCCTGAAGGCTATAGTTTGCTCCATCCACTTGAATTACCACAGTAATTCCCATCTCAGTTTCCTATTTGCAGTTCAAACCTGCTTCTATTCACTAAAAATAGTGGCTGTTTGAAAAATCTTTTAAAGTCTTAAGTAATGCCAATAATAATGATGATGATGACAGTATAATAACAATATGACAGCTGGCAGTATAGAAATTAAGAGACCTGAGTATCTCTAAGTATAGTGCTTAGCATTTATACAACATCTACTCTCTTTACAATGACCTTTATGAAGAAGATACAAAATTACAGAAGGGAAACTGAGGCCCAGAGAGATGAAATACCTTACTCAAGATTATAAAGCCACTAAATGTCAGGGGCAGGATTTGAATAATTCAGACAGTCTAGATCTAGAGTCCTGGCTCTTATAAGGTACTTTTTATCTTATACTTTTTCTCTTGTAATTAACCCCCGAAAGTATGATTGGCTCCAGATTATTCACAGGCTTCCCACAGCTTATAGGATCAAGTCTAAATTTCTTTACTCAGCACATAAAGTCATCTGAGACTCAGTGCATTTCACCCCTCCAGCCTCATCTTCCTCCAGATCTCATTCCTGTCCCAGGCATCACGAAGTACTTCAAGAGTCCTAAATCTTCATGCTTTCATTCATGCTCTTTCCTCTGGTGGCGGGAGGCCTTTCCTCCTTCCTTCATTGATACCTATCTTCCCTTCCAGACTTAACCCAAAGGTCATCTCCCCTGAACAGCCCTCTATGACCCCACTGCTGTTTGGTCAAGTCACTTCCCCTCATTAGAAGTTAGTTTCTATTCCTATGAGTTGGTGGGCTGTAGCGGAATGGGTGATCCACAATATCCACCAGCACTTTAGTATCATTTAGCCTATCAATGAGCTTGGTTGCCTAGGAACGTCTAGAAGAAATGAGAAGCATAAAATAAGTTTGTGTGTAAAGGAAAGGTTGTATGTCATATGACTCAATTTCTGTTGAAGACTTAGACACTATCCAAGCCTACAGCCCAAGTCGGTTTGGCTGGGGGTCTGACAGCCTGTCTCCTTGGTATGTTTTCCCAGGACTGAGATCTGCACCTGTTAAGAAGAGCAATTGCTTTACTTGAACCCAGATTTGCTAACTTTAAGAACAATGCAATTATTCCAGCCCCATACTGGATAAAGAACTGTAGTAGTCAGGTTGGGCAGCTCAATTAAAACATCCTTTCAGAATACCAACTCCTTCTGCTCTAATCCTCATCCTCCAAGGAAACTTTGACCTATAAATTGGTTGTTTGAATATGATTTAAATCTGTTATCCCCTGATGTACTATTTAAAACTTTCTTACTCTTTTATCCATTCCTTCACTTAACATTAACTGACTTATTTCATTTAGCATGGCAGCAGACAAATATTGCATAATCTCACTTACACTTGGAATTGAAAATAGCCCAACTCATAGAGGCAGAGTAGAATAATGGTTACCAAGGAGCAGAGGGAGGGAAAGATGGGAGAGATGGTCAAAGGGCACAAAGTTTCCAATATGCAAGATGAATGTGTTCTGGAGACATAATGTACAACAATGTGGCTACAGTGAACAATACTGTATTATACACTTGAAATTTTCTAAGAAGGTAGATATGAAATGTTCTCACCACATATAAAAAGTATATGAGGTGATGGACATGTTAATTAGCTTAATTGTAATGGTTCTTTCACAATATAAATGCATATCAAATCATCATGTTTTGCAACTTAAATATATACAGAATTATCGATTGCATGTCACTAAAGCTGGGAGGGATCTGCAGCCATACTACCCTGTCATCCTATTCTGCCTGATCTCGGAAGCTAAGCAGGATCGGCCTGCTTAGTCCTTGGATGGGAGATCATCTGGGAACACCAGATGTTGCAGGCTAGGGAGAAGGACCTGACAACCCACTGCTGAAACGATCTGACGTTGAAAACCCTATGAATAGAAAAGAAGCACTGACAATAGTGCCAGGTGTGGCACAGTGTTGCGAGTGTCTCATCTGTTGTACATAGGGTCACTATGAGTCAGACCCATGTCAGTGGCACCTAACAACAACAAAACTAGGGGGGGTGGATAAAAGGCAACTTTGACCTATGCCCTAGAAGTTATGACTCTTAGTATAGGATATGATTCTGCTACCCATCTATCTGTCTACCCATCCTTTCACCCATTCATTCACTCAAAAGTTATTTGGGTGCTACTGCCAGCTCCACTAGGGTTCAGCAGACACAGGTAAACTAGCTGCACCAAGTTAGGAACCAAGACTAACGCATGGGCCTGTGCAAAGTGTTCCAAACTCTAGCACTCCAGAAATGAGCTAGACTTGGGCGCAGCCTCTGGGGCTAGTCCTGTCCACTTTCTGACTTCTTCACAGTCTCAGATCAGTCACTGCTGCTCCCTGGAACTGCTTCCTTGTTTCTGAGAAAAGCAGATGAGCTGCATAATTTCTGGAATTTATAATCTGCTGGGCCTTACATTTATCATTTCAATGATATGTTAATATTCTACAAAATTAATACACAACTCACTTAATCCTACTATAGGACACTTACATGGTTTCTGGTCTCCCATAATTCCTCTATGGTTCTGCTGCCACAAAAGCATTTTTTTTATATTTAAAGTACTTCATGGGATAAATGTCCAGAATGGAGATTCCTAATTTCAAGCTTGTGGATGTTGTGTCTCCATGTGCCAACCCTCCCTCCCCACAACATACACGAAAGCTTGCACCATTTCACAGCTGCACACACAATGCCTGGGAGGATGCTCTGGAAATGAGCCACGAGTGTTAGCATTAGGAATAATCTGAAACTATGTTTGGACACATTAAGCAGTCTGGGGCTTTGGGCAGATGTGTGAATTGAGGGGGAAGAATAAGTCCCCCTTCAGTAAAGCTGTGATTTGCTGCAGAGCTCAGCCATGGGAAGCTCCAGTGGACATAAAACATTCTCACTCTTTTCCCAAAGTCTTGTTCTTCCCGCTCCCCAGTTCCCTGATGCCTAGAACAAGCAAAGGACTTCAGAGGACAGACTTCCCCTTGATGGTTCCTTCCACCAGTCCCTTCACCTGCTTTCCTCTAAGGAGGAACTCACAGCCTCGATTCTCCAATGCTTCCCAAGGTGAGAGTCCAAACCTGCATCCAAGACCCTTTGAGACTGGTTTGGATGATTGGGGATTCTTGTTCTTGGCTCTGAAGAAGGATGTGTGCTTTTTCTAGATGTTCTTCTCATTGTGGTTTCAGATACATGATTTCTCAATGTCATCCAATGACAGCAAGCCTTCCCTCTAATGCTGTTACACTACTAACTCCTGCATGAGTGTGCCACTCCCTGTGGGAAGGGACTTGTATCTCTCTTGTTCATGGCTGCATTTATTGTATCAAGAACAGTGCTCAGGCCAGGCACAGTGACACGTCTATAATCCAGCTATCTGAGAGGGTAAAACAGGAGGATCTCAAGTTTCAGGCCTGGGCAACTGAAAAAGACCCTGTCTCAAAACAAACAAACAAACAAAGGGCAGGAGATGGAGCTCAGTGGCAGAGCAACTGCCTATCATGGGTGAGATCCCGAGTTCAATCCCCAGCACCACAAACCAAACCAAACCAAAACACAAAACAGGCAAGGAAATGAAAAACAATGACCAACACATAAGAGGGGTTCTGTACATTATGTTAAATGAATGTTGCAACCAAACTACTCCTCTTTGGCTAGGGTATAGTGTAGGAAATGCGGTTGTTATCATTTGGATTTGGAATGTCCCCTAAAGGCCCATGTACTAAAAACTTGGCTCCCAACTTAGCACTACTGGGAGGTGGTGGTACCTTTAAGAAGGTGGGATCTAATAGGAATAAGTCTTTAGGTCATGGGGGGTGTACTGTTGAAGGGAATAGTGGGACCCTGACCTATTTTTTTTTTCTCTCTTTGCTTCTGGGCCATAAGGTGACTGGTTTTGCTCTACCACGAGTTCCCCACCATGCTGTGCCTTGCCACAGGCCCAAAGCAATGAGGCCAATCCATCATAGACTGTAATCTCCAAAACTGTAAGCTAAAACAAACCTCTTCTCTTTGTAAGTTGATTATCTTGGGTATAAATAATAATTATGGAAAGCTGACTAACACAGGGGGCAAGCAAGTTCAAGTCAAATGTTTTGCCTCAAAGGGCAAGTAAAATTTCTAACAATGGGGTAGATTATAGAGAAATAAGAGTTTTCTGGAATGGAAAATTTCAGGGTTACTCAAGTCCAACTTCAGACCATGAATAAAGTCAAGTCAATGTGAATCCTTTTTTTCCAGAAAAGAATTCCAATGTGTTGCTTCCCCCCTGCCAGAGGGAGGGGACATTCTGTCTCAAAAGAGCAGTAAATGAGAGAAAAGGAGGTAAGACAGGAGAATGAGAGAAAAGGAGAAAGATGAGAGGCAGAAGAGAGAGATCAGACAAGATAAGAATGTGTGGCTTAAAGGATAAAAAGCAATAAAGTTCCAAACCTAAACTGAAATAATTTGTTTAATAAATCATTTAAAAAGAGGAGGAGCAGTAACTAGTTTTAAATCTTATTAAAATTAGGTTTCTAAATGTTTTCCAGGGTGATGTAGCAATTCTGTCCTGAGTCCTGGATCCAGTGGCTGAGAACCTGTGGCTGAGGAGTTGCCTTCAGGGGAGGAGGGAGGGCAGGGATGGTGAGCTAGAACCCAGCATCAGGAAAGAGAATTGAAGCAAGGAGCAGGCCAGGACCCTGGAGAGCTCCTGGCTGGCAGAAGACTCAAAGTTCAGTACTGCACAGCAAACCTGGCTAGAAGTCTCCATTTCTGACTTTAAAGTACTGCAATCTTTCCCTCCTTGTTGAGACCTTCTGTTAACCAGAGATGTAGTTGCTTAAAAAAAATAGATTCCTAGCTGGGTGCAGTGGTGCATGCCTGTAATCCCAGTGGCTTGGGAGGTGGAGGTAGGAGGATCGCAAATTGGAGACCAGAGGCAGTCTACGTAACTTAGTGAGACTCTGTCTCAAAAAAGTTTAAAAAAAATAGATTCTTGGTATGTTGGGGTTGGATGTGGTTGTCACTGATGTCCCTTTGAGATTTCAACATCATATCTGACTTCATTATCTGATCACCACCCTAAGTTACTGGCTTGTGGGTCTAGTGTTCCCTATTCTGCCAATATTACAGGCAAGAAATCAGAGCCCCCGAGAAATTAAATGCACTATTCAAAATTACCCTAAGATGAGCAATTTGAAGCCCTCCTCAGAGGGCAGCAATGAATCATTTAGGGGTCTCAGAAGGTATTCCCCCACCTGATGGCCCTGGACTGGGGATCCAAAGACGCCAGGCATTGTAGTTCTTTGTATTTTACTCTGTCTTGCTTTTCTTCTTTTCTCAGCACAAGTCAACAAAGGAAGAACAACTTACAATCAACAAATGGCCCACTTTCTAAGAGTAGTGGTCATAATGCTTGTTATATCTCACTAGACAGTGACTGATTCCTCTGTGGTTAGAGAACATATAAACCCCTACCCTGCCCCAAATTTGCCTAGGCTCTTGTCTTGCTATAGTTGAGTTCATTCCTGGGTTCATCACTGTACATTAATTGGCTGTGAATGCAGAAATTGTAAGGCTCTGATAACTAAAGCAATACAAGATAGCTGAATCCTGATGCCACTCTGAAGCAAGAATTGCAATACAGCTTAGAGAGAGAACATACCCTGTTCAAGGTCAATATTAAATACACAGGACCCAGAACTGTGGTGGGGATGAGAAGATTAAAGTGTTCTGGATTCTGGAAAAGACATTCAAGTCTCAAGGTAAACCCGTATCTCACCCCAGGTGATCTGTCTCCTGAGACTGACAGGACACTCTCTCATGTCCGGCATTGGGTTTTGCCCCTTGTGTATGTTATAAGATGCATGAAAATGTGGTCTCCTATCCCCAAGTGTCCCCTCCCCCAGGCAAAATGAGGTTAGAAATTCTACCCTTGCAGATGACAGGTTTTCTTTTGAGTCAGGAACTATCCTTCTCCTTGTGTCCTTTGGAAGACAACCACAGCCTGAAAGGTGCAGGGCTTCTGAATCTGGGCTCTATCCTCAGATGAGAAGTTTCCATCAACTGTAACCCTGGGACAGGTCTTTGCACAGGTCCCTTTCTCTCATTACCATCACGCCTATGGTGGCCTAGTTCCATCCTCAATCTCTTCTGATACTACCACAGCATTGCATTCATCATCTTTGAGAGTGATTAGCACCTTTGTTGCATATTAGAACCATCTGGGGAGACTTAAAAAACTCCAGGGCCATACCACAAACCATAGACATTAGAATCCCTGCAGATGGCCCAGGCCTCAGTAATTCTTAAAATTCTCCAGCCAATACCAATGTAAACCAGGTGAAGAACCACAGCCCTGCTGGGAGACCAGAGAATAGCAATTCATATGCCTTCGCCTCCACCAGGCTGAGCATGGTGCCCCCCCAACAGGAAACAGTTCGTTAATGCCTTTTGCACTGGCCTCTGTTAGGAGTAAAACTCACAGGATCCTAAATGTCAAAGCTGACCCACCTAAAGCTTATTGAGGAAAAAGATAAAAGATATGAACAGCATTAAAATGGGGAGATGCATGACTACCAAAGGCCACCTCCTCGCAATGGGTCCTAAGAAGCCAGGTGAGAGCTCCAGCTGTCATGCTGATGTGACACAACCACATAGATGGGCCTTCTGTCTCACATCGGGAACTACTGATGTCTGTGCTTGAGATAGCAGAACCAAGAAGCATGAACTGGAGCCCTGATAGGGGCTTCTTACACCCCAGTGGTCTCACAGACATAGGTGCTATACAACCACCCCCCTGCAGAGAATCCCCAAGGATCTGATTGAAACCTGTTCCAGATCCTCAGCTTCACTGTCATCAGTACACAAGGCTGATGGGCGGGCATGAGCCAGCCAACACCTGCCGTCACCCACAGCCACAAACCAGCCTCCTCTCTGCTCTGGTGGGAAGATGGGGGGTGCCATGCGGTGCATTTCTGACCTCAGCAAGCAGACTGGGATGATTCTAGACACACCTGTGAAGTCAATGAAACCAGCTGCTCTTAAAGGTTGATACTCACAGCGTGGCTTTGAACCCGTAACATGAGGGTCACCTGAGCGAGTTAATAATGCAGAACCTCTGGCTCCTCCTGGCCCTAATAACCAAGAACCTGCATCATAATGATGTACTTATCCAGGAAGCCCTCTGCACACTCGAGTCTGTGACACATTGGCATAAAGCCCATCATACTCACCTACTTCCTGTGCCTACCTCTCAGCTAGCCCTGATCAGTATGAGCTACCCAAGAGGGGCTCTGGGCCCAAGCCTGCCATGTCAGCTTAGGCAGGTTGAGGTCTCCTTCATGGGCTGACCTGGGTCTACAGCCTCGTCCCTTTCCAGAGAACTCATTCCTGGGTGACATCATTACTGGGTGACCTTGTGCTCATGACACTGGGTCACTGGTCTTGGGGGACCAGGAGAACATTCCTATCACGCCCTCCTTCAACCAACACATGAATTCAAAGTCAGACTAGAGCTTCAGCTGGTGCAGTGTTGAAGGGGAAACTAGTATGAAAAATTTACTGCAAATACTGCTGCTCACTGTAGCAGCTCATGCTGAACACCAGTCTGAATCAGCTTACTACCAGCTGGCATTTATCTGGGCACAATGCCAAGGTTTTATCCATATTAACTCATTCCTCTGCACAATCCTAGAAATTTTATGGTTGCCACCCCCATTTTTACAGATGAAAAGACTGAGTTATGAATCTTCTCTAAGGTCACTCAGACTGAAGAGGTAGCACCAGGACTTGGATTTGGGTTATCAGACTCCAAAGACTCCACTCCCACCTCTTGCCCTGTCTTTCTTTGGGAACTGATCACTCCAAATACTCTAGAGCAACAGAGATGAACACACAGATATATTTCACACCATTATGGGTCTGCCAGTCTAACGAGGAGCTATTTCCAAGAACATGCACTTTGCACTGTGCTTTGTTTTTATTTAACCATTCATTTATGTGACAACCCTAAAATGTGTTTGCTAAAGGTCTTTCAAAAGCAACTGAAGCAGGATATAGACAGAGAGCTGCTGGAAAGTCAAGCCAGATTCAGAAGAAGGTGTGGAATCAGGGACATCATTGCTCCTGTCAGATGAAAGCAGAGAATACCAGAAAGATGTCTATCTATGTCTTATTGGCTATGCAAAGACATGTGACTGTGTGGATCACAACAAATTATGGATAATATTGCGAAGAACAGGAATACCAGAGCACTTAATTGTATCATGAGGAATCTGTACATGGACTAGGAGACAGTTGTTTGAACAGAACAAGGAAACACTGCTTGGTTTAAAGTCAGGAAATGTGTGTGTCAGGACTGTATCCTTTCACCATACCTCTTCAATCTCAATGCTGAGAAGGTAATCCAAGAAGCTGGACTTTATGAAGAATACAGCATCAGGATTGGAGGAAGACTCATTAACAACTTGCATTATGCAGATGGCACAACTCTGCTCGCTGAAAATGAAGAAGATTTGAAACATTTACTGATCAAGATCAAAGAACACAGCCTTCAATATGGATTGTACCTCAACATCAAGAAAACAAAAATACTTACAACTGGGTCAGTACGCCACTTCATGATAAATGGAGAAAAGATTGAGGTTGTTTTACTTGGTTCTACAATCAGCACTCATCCAAGCAGCCAGCAAGAAATCAAACGATGCACTGCATTGGGAAAAGCTGTTGCAAAAGACCTCTTTAAAGTGTTGAAAAGTAAAGATGTCATATTGAAGATGAAAGTGCGCCTCATTCATGTCAAGGTATTTTCGGTTGCATCATATGCTTGTGAAACCTGGACAATGAATAAGGGAGACAGGAGAAGAATTAATGCCTCTGAATTATGGTTCTGGAGACGAATATTGAACATACCATGGATTGTCAAAAGAACCGACATATCCGTCCTAGAAGACATGCAACCAGAGTGCTCCTTGGAGGCAAGGATGACTAGACTGTGTCTGACATATTTTGGACCTGTTGTCAGGAGGGACCAATCCCTGGAAAAGGACATCATGTTTGGAGAGTGGCAGGTCAATGAAAAAAAGGAAGACCAACTATATGGATTGACACAGTGACAATGGGTTTAAACATAAAAAACATCATGTGCATGGCAAACGGTCAGGGTGTTTCATTCTGTTGTACATAGGGATGCTATGAGTTGGGCCTAACTGGATGGTGCCTAATAACAACAAAAGGTGAGGGAATAATTATTCCCATTTGCCACACTGAGGCAGGGCTCAGAGAGATTTAGTAACGTTCCCCAGGGTTACACATCTGGATCTGACAGGATGTGGAAGGGACAAGTAACACATCATCCAAGGTGTCACTGCCAGCTGAAGGACTCAGGGAGTCCTCTAGACTGCAACAAATGGAGGACAACGTTCTCTCTGCCACTTTTCAGAGGCAGCTTTCCTGTCCCCAGTTTGCTGAGGGACTTTTACCTCTCTGCCCCTTCGCTCCTCATCTGAAAATAGTGCCCTCTACCTGACAAGGTCATTGAAATGATCAGAGCGCCAGCCCATGGAGGGGCATCAGCAACAGTGGGATACATGTCAGTTCTCTAAAATGTCAGGATGGCCATGGGGTCTTGATAAAACCAGACCTCCACTGGGAGAACGTTAGCTAACAGGGATCATAAAGAACTTTTTTTTTCCAGTATTGGGAGGTTGAACCCAGGGCCTTGCAGATGCTTTTCAAGAGTTCTACCACTGACCTGCATCCTCAGCCCACCCCCCTTTTTGTTTTTTTATGTTGAGACAGGGTCTCACTAAGTTACACAGGCTGTCTCTGGCCTCGGATTCCCGCTCTTCCTGCCTCCCGCTTCTGGAGTCTCTGCAATTACAGACATGTGCCATTGCACCTGGCAGATGGTGAAGGACTTTTAATATGACTAATATTTCTTAGCAGGTCCTAGCTAATAGGGAGCATGCAGCCTCAGGCCCCAGAGACACAGCCACCTCTGGAACCAGTGTGGGCTTCCCAGGGACTGAGCTCCAGGGGGACTCCAGGGGCAGAAGCCATCCCAATAGTGCAACGTTAGTCTTGGCCACAGGAGGGCAGCACATACCCATACAAAGCCCAGTTCTGGCCAAAGTGATTCCTAGGGATGGGGAGCTTCCTGCTGCTTCCAGAAGGAAAAAGGAAGAGCTGCTGAGCTTATGCATGGAAAGCCAGGAAAGCTCTCCCCACTGTGCCCATCTGTTCTGCCCTGCCCTGTGTTTCTCCTCTCCCATCCCTCTTTCAAAAACAACATGGCATATACCTGTAATCCCAGGTACTTAGGAGGCAGAAGCAGGAGGAGGTCAGAGGCAGAGAAGGGCAGCGACTCAGGGCCAGAAGCAGCCTGCACAACTTAGAGAGATCAGCTGAAAATAAAATATAAAAAAGTGGCTGGTGGGGGCGCAGCTCCATGGTGGAGCACTTGCCTAGTGTGCCCAAAGCAACTGGGTTCAATTCCCAGTACTGCAAAAAACAAAGAAAGACATCAAATCCTCTATGGTAAGTGCTTAGTTTGAGGGATAAAGCCATAGACTAGATACCTTTTCATCACTTTCCATTCGGCACATATTTATTTACCGTACCCTTGCTTCATGCCACACACTGTTCCAGATGCTGCAGGGTTAGTTGTTGCAAAACAAGCAAAAGTTTCTGTCCTCACTAAGCTCATGGTCCAATGGAATGTTTCAGCTGCCTTCCTCCACACATTTTCTTATGTGAAATGTTCAACCCTGCAGAAAAGATAGAAGAATTGTACAGTGTGATGCCACAGACCCACTACCGTTATCACCAAAGTATATGCTTATTGATCTCTCTATCCACCTGTCCTACTTTGTTATGCATTTCCAAAGAAGTTGTAGACATCCCTATCTCTGCTTTAGATCATTACATGGAGTTCAGTGTTTATTCACACTCCTTTAAAAATAAAATCCACATTGCGTGAAATGCATCGATCTTGTGGTAAACCACCAAATGAGTTTCGACAAATGCAAACACTTGTGCTCCCAAATATAATCAAGATGGTAAATATTATTAGCTATCTAATTAGTTAAGCAACTGTAGGCTGGTTACTTAACTTTTCTGGATTAGTCTCCACAGATTAAAAAAAAAAAAACAATGAAGTTGTTGAAAAAATTAACTGAGGTTTTATGTATGGGTACCTGGACCACAACAGGCACAAAGTTACATGACCAACCTGATGGGAGAAACCTTTTCATTCTACTAGTTGGCTGTGTGACTTTGGGGAAAGTTGCTTAGCCTCTCTGAACCTGTTTCTTCATTTGTAGTCAATCATAAAATTTATTTTTAACCACAGTCTCAACTCCAGCTGACCACTGCAATCACCTAAGGAACTTTAAAGTGTGACCACCATTTCTTAATTATTTGGAAATGTATATATACACACATATATGTATATATATACACATATGCAGGGAGGAGGGCCTGGCAATCCACTCCCAAGGCAATCCCGAAGCACTCAGCCATTGAAAACCCTATGAGGGTCGCTATGAGTCGGATACTGACTCGACGGCACCTAACAACAACTAACAATACATATGCATGTATATATATTTATATATATGTATATAAAATTATATATATCTATAAATTATTTGGAAATATAATTATATATTTTTTTCCAGTGCTGGGGAGTTAAACTCAGGGCCTTGTACATGCAAGTGCTCTGCCACTGAGCTGCATCCCTAGCTCCTTTTTTATTTTGAGACAGGGTCTCACTAGGTTGTGCAGTCTGCCACTGGCAGCGAATTCATGATCCTCCTGTCTCAGCCTTCCAAGTATCTGGGATTACAGGTGGGTGCCACAGTGCCTGTCTTAAATATACTTTCTTATTAGAGAATGACTGGAGTTAGAAGAACTGGGTTCAGGTAACTCCTGCAGACTGGGCAGATATTTACATAAGAAGTGCACTTAATGGGCTGGCATATAGCTCAATGGTAGGGTACTTGCCTAGCATGTATGAGACCCTAGGTTCTACCACCAGCACCACACACGCTCACTCTCCCTCCCTTGGCTCCCCGCAACACACACTCTTTCTCTCGCTCTTGCTCTCTTGGCTCAGCTTTGCCATCTTTCAAATGACTGTATCATGAGGTTGTTGTGTAGTATAAATGGGCTAACAGAAATGAGCTGAGGATAAGAACTATCAAGTTGCCACCCTTACATTATTCAGAAACACTGAGGTCAGATAGGCCCTTCCAAAGCTTAATTTGACAGAATTAATCATTTTAAAGATGGGGAACCAAAGCACAGGAAGAAGTCAAACTTTATCATCCCTGAGTGAATTCAGCCTGGCTCCATGATGGTTCATCCTCCAGGAGGGTGAGTGAATCCAAGCCACGCCTACTTTACTTGGTTTAGGTCAGTTGGTAGAGTGCTGTTCTGCACCCTCTGAGGAAACTGAGCTGAGAGAATTGAAGTCATTTTGCCCCAGACCACTTAATCAGTAGTTGGCAGAGCTGTGTTAAGAAGTCAGGATTGTCTTATTGAGAGTCCCTGAGCTGCCCACCATGGCACACTGCCTTTCCAGCCACAGAGGAGTAACTTAAGGACACGTTCCTTTCAAAGTACTTCGAACTTTGTTGGAATAAAGAAGAAAATAATATGTTGTCTTATCCTTGAAGAATTGATACTTTATTTAGAAACAAAGTAACTCACAGTGCCAGCAGTATTTATTCAAATTTTGTGTCAGGAGAAATGACCAAAGTTTCATTTCACCTGTCAATCCTGATCATTAAGTCATGTCTGCTTGAGACTCTGAGTTAGAGATCCAAGACAGCCATGGGCACTGTGGGCAAAAGTTCAGCAATTCATTACTGGTGTCCAGGGCACAGAAATGGGTGGTGGATGGACATGTGCTGCCATTTTCTTTGTTTCCGCACAATAATGTTGTTGTTGTTAGGTGCCGTCGAGTCGGTATCTGACTCATAGCCACCCTCATAGGGTTTTCAGTGGCTGACTGCTTCGGGATTGCCTTGGGAGTGGATTGCCAGGTCCTTCTCCCATTTTTGTGGTGCTGGGAATTGAACTCGGGACCTCAGAGACTGCAGCGCAGCGCTCTACCAACTGAGCTAAATCCCAGCCCTTCCGCACAATAGAAAACATTAATTACATAAAGAAGACAAGATCAAAAAGAAACACTGGTGTGATTGTTGTTATTAGGTGCTGTCTGGCTCATACCAATGGTCATTGGGTTTTCAGTTGGTGAATTGTTTCGAGATTGCTTTGGGAATAGATTGCCAGATCCTTCTTCTGTTTTTGTGGTGCTGGGGATCAAACCTCACTTTGAAAGGAACGTGTCCTTAAGTTACTCCTCTGTGGCTGGAAAGGCAGTGTGCCATGGTGGGCAGCTCAGGGACTCTCAGTAAGACAATCCTGACTTCTTAACACAGCTCTGCCAACTACTGATTAAGTGGTCTGGGGCAAAAATGACTTCAATTCTCTCAGCTCAGTTTCCTCATCTGTAAAACAAAGGAGCATACAGGCTCTCTCGAAATACTGCGAAGATTCTATGAGCCCCTGCAAGTAAGATCCCAGCACAGTGCCTGACACATAGCAGATGCTCAGAAAAATGACATCCTGTGTCATTAACATGCTTGTCAGGTGAAGGAAGGAGAATGTGAGTCAGGTCTATGAATTAATGTCAGATTCTCTCACTGGAGCCTGACACAAAATTTAAAAAAGAAAAAGAAAGAAGAAGAGATAGCTACAAGTCCTTCAAACAGGTGAGTGCATGAAAAGAATATTTCACTTTACATGGTAGCTAATATAGGTATTTGTTACCACAAAGGGGGTGTCTTCTAGGACAGAGCTAGGGCAAGAAATGCTTGGCTGAATTTGTGTCTAGAGACGGCACTATATCTAGGAAAGGACAAGGTAAGCCTCTTGCCATGCCAACTAGCCAGGTAAGTTGGGGAAGCAACTGTCTGCAGGTGATCGGGAAGACAGTGAGCCTGGCAGGTGGGACTATATCAACAGGATAGGGGCTGGCAAGCCATTCTCACTGAGGTGCAAGGGAGGTCCAGTGGGTACTCCAGCAGGTAAGAACACAGCCACCTGGGATCAGGTCATAGGCAAGGATCCAGGCATGTAGAGGGGTGACAGTTGGCACCCACTGATTGTGGAGGTGTAGCAGAGAGAGGATGCCAGGCAGGGGCCTCAGGAGAACAAAAAATGAGAGAAAAGGGGGATCAGGGAGTTCCCAGCAGGGGTTTGGGTCTGAGAATGAAGCTTCATTCAGTTTAGCAGCCGAAGCAAGTGCAAGGTCAGAGAGCTGGGTCATCTATGCCCTAGAACCAGCAGTCAGACAGGGGCTGTGCACTCCTCTCTGGGCTGCCCTCGTGACTCTTGCAGTGCCTCAGTCCACCAGCTTTCCTGAGCAGCCCCCTCTGGCCCAGCAGGGCTGAGCAAACATCACTCGTCTCTCCTTGTCAGCGGCTGTCAGAGCAAATTTGTGACAGCGGCATTCATCCATGCTTCAGAAAGTAAGGCTGGGTGCTTCGGGGGATGGCCAGATTTAGTGATGCCTAATATCCCCAGATGACATCAGGGGACTCAGTCCCTGGCGCACACAACAGAAAAAAATCCAAAAACAGAAGAAGAGAAATCTATCCAAATGCCACCACCTTCATTTCACTGGGACTTTTTTCCCCCCGGGTACTGGGGGTCGAACCCAGGGCCTCACGCTTGCATGCTTTCCAAGTGCTGTACCACTGGGCTGCAACCTTAGTCCATTTTTTTTTTTTTACTTTTTTGAGACAGGATCTCACAAAATTACCAGACTACCTCTGGTCTCTAACTTGCTATCCTCCTGCCCTTGTCTCCCGAGTTGCTGGGGTTACAGGCATGTGCCACCATGCCCAGCCTTTTTTTTTTTTTTTTAAATCTTGCCTCAGCCAGCCAGCCAAGAGCCTTTGTTCTCTTCCTTGGCCTTATTTAAGTCACTGAGTGTGGCAGGAATCTGGGGTCCATCCCCTCACCTGAAAAATGGAGATGGTCACACCTTCCCTGAGGAGTGGAGCAAAAACAAGGCTAAGATGTGAGTGAACTCTCTGAAGAACAAGAATCACAGCCCAGGGATAACACATGCATGTCTTCTTGGGTGTTAACTCTGCTAGGTAATAGCTGAGTATTGTGCTGAGGATTCTAAAGCTGAGGCAAGCAGAGCCGGGAGAGTACTGTGATCACTTAGCTATGCCTGCGTGGGTGCAAGACTGAGGGCACTTCCCTCTTGTACTATATACTTGCCGTTTCTGTCCTAAATGGTTCTAAGGTATCACTATTGACATTTCTTGTTCTTTAGTTGCAAACCAAAGCCAATAAGACCAACATACCAGGTTTCCATTCCAGGAAGAGTTAGGTCCTATTCTGCTGTGACCCTTTCCTCCTTCCTTCCCTCTCTTTTCTTTCTTTCTTTCTTTTTTTTTTTTTTTTCCTTCATCTTTTTTTTTTCTGGTAGCATAACCAGATGATATAGACCCAGGCCAAATTTCAGAAGTAGCATTAACAACATTCAAACTTGAAGGGCAGAAGGAACTGGAAGCCAAGGTCAAGTTAGCAAAAGTCAGATGCATTGAGGCAACATACACGGAGCAACAGAAAGGCAGCCCAGGAGCCATGGAGGCAGGGAAGGGGCCCTTCCTCAGCACAAAGGTCAGGCACACCACAGGTCTGGGCCCTGGGGCCTGGGACAGCATGAGAGCATTTCACCTTCACCAGCCATCTGGGAACACAAAGAGCAAAGGCGCTGCTGTCTGCTAGGGCTCCACCCAGCACTGTGCTCCCTTGGCTACGCGGCTCTAGGAGCTACTGCTGGGTACAGAGCCTCAGTTTCCTCACCTGTAAAACAGAAATCACAATCCAACCTCCAGAAGTTGGTGTGGAGACTGAATGACACCATGACCAAGCTCCCTGTCAGTGTCTGATGACACCTCTCCCTTAACCTCTGGGCCCCAAGTTTACTCTTGCAAGTCTAGCCCACCAGCTCCATCTAAGAGACCCAGGGCCAAAGAAACGGAGTGGACCTGGGAAAGATAAAGTTGTTTTCTGGGTCACCAATCATCCATGGCCTCTCTTGCCCTTGTCCCCAAGCTCTAATTTTCCTGAGATTTAGACTCATTCGTGCCTACAGGTTCCAGATCCTACTAGTACTAGGAATGGCACTGGCAAGGAGGAAACTCACAGCTCCTCTTTCTCTGTGCTTGTTCTACAGCTTCAGAGCCTTGTACAGGGATGGCCTCGTGACTCTTTGTTCTCTTCCTTGGCCTTATTTAAGTCACACAGCGAGGGATGACCATGCACTCATCCCTCGAGGTCTGAGCCTCTTCCTAGGATCCCATTCGGATAGTTCTGATGTTACCGGGCTACAAATCGCTCTTCCTGAGCACCTGTGCCTTCATGGAAAGGGAGGGAGTTTCTATGGCCCATGTGTCAGAATCCGGGCAGTGCACCCAGTCCAGTTGGGCTACTTTCTGGCTCAGAAACCTCCGGCTGCTCTCTGGGCCTCATTTTCCTCACCTGTACATTTTGTTCCAGCAGGATGGCTATAGGACTAAGATAATGCAAATATGCAAAAGGGCTCCATAGAGAGCAATGTACTAGATACATGTTCTGCTCCCCCACTAAATTCACAACTCAAAATATTTCTAAGGGGCCTTCTCTGGATGCACAGTGGCTGGGAAGCAGATAGCCCTGTGTCTTCAAGTCCCATCGTATGATCATCCCACCCCATTACTGCCTAATTTTCCCTATGTTCCCTCTTTACACCAGTTAAAAGAGATGTTGGGTTACTCACTAAACATACCACATGGTTTCAGGCCTCTGAACCTTTGCTCAATCAGGTTCATTTGTCTGGAATGCCCTTTTCCTCCTTGCTTAGCAAACTCGTATGCATCCTTCAAGACACAGGGACGGTTCCTCTGGGAAATTTCTCTGTCAGATATTCCCTCCCTCAGACCTGTGCTTTAGAAAGCTGCATTAGCATGAGACCAGTCAGAACAAACCAAGTGGGCATGATGTGCAACCCATGGTCCAGCACATAGTTGGTGCTCAGCTCACAGGTGGACCTGAGCCATTTGCCTTCACCTCACTCACCCAGGACTGGCTGTGTTTCTGGCTTTCAGGACTCAACACAAGCCCTGTGTCTTATTTGGCATATCCCTCCCATGCTTGCTCAGCCGCAGGGCAGAACGACCAGGCAGCCTTTGCCTCCAAGATGCTGTGTCTGTGTGTTGGGAGGTGTGGTTATGGAGGGGCTGTGGTCACAGGGGAGCCAAGCAGGAGCACCGAAGGCCACCCGTCGCCATGGAGATGGGGCCTGTGGGCCAGCCAGGCCCTGCTGGTCAGTGAATGAATAAACGTGGCCCATTTTTCTGCCTTTGTTTGGAGCCTCCCCACGGCTTCCTGCTGTCAGCCCCAGCTGTGGGGAAGGCGGAATTTGCCTGATATCACTGGGCCACCGCCTGGCAGCACCAAGCCTGGCCTGGGCCGCCCCACGCCAAGATTCATGCCCAGAAAACAAGCCTTACTTTGTTCCTGTGGGAAAGTCCGGCCTCTCAGGAAAGAGCCCTCTCTCTGCCGGCCCTGGTCTGGGGACGCAGTGAGGCAGACAAAGCCTCCATCCGCTGGCGATGATTCACAGGCCCTAAGGTCCACCTCCATGCTGGGGAGAGGATAGATCTGCTCCAGGAAGAGGGACACTGGGGCCATCCCTTTGCCCCCGTTATCCAAGAGCCCCAGATGCAAAGTGTCTGGCAGAAGGTCTCCCTCATCTGACCTTGCCTGTTCCTGTCTCATCTCTGGTTGCAATGTGGAGGCTGTTCACGAGGCAGGTAGGCATGGGCTGGGCAGCAGCATGGACTCAACCTACCAAATAGGCCCCTGCCCCCTGCAGACAAGGCCCAGGGGATTGATGGACAGTCCTGCCCACACCCCAGTGCTGGGCAGATTCCTGGTGGCCCTACTTTCCAGAGGGTAGCCTTGGCCTCAACATGGTCCTTTATCGGCTTCAAGGATGCTGAGCCCATGACCTCCTGGGACATCTCAGTGATCATTAATATGGACAACGATCAGGAGCAACTTAGCACCATTAGTGGCTTTCAGCCAAGGGCATCCTGTGGATCATCTCATTGGAAAGGTCTTCATGATGGGAATTCACAAGCTTAGATTGACAAGCACTTGTCTATAGGGAAAACAAGCAGGCAATACGAAGGAATGAGGTAGGCCATCTGAAAGCTGGGAACTTTGGGGTGCAAGCACAGTGGCTCCGTACTGGTCTATAGGCCTCAGCACTACGGGAGCCTATGGTATAATTCTGAGTCCAAAGTCAAAGGCCTGAGAACCTTGGGGTGGGGGACTGCAGATGCAAGTCCTGGAATCCAAAGGCCACAGACCTGGAGTTTTGCTGTTCAGGGAAGAGAAGAGTGTTCCTGCTTCAAAAGAGTGCATTTTCATTTCCTCTGCCTTTTTCTTCTATCTGGATTGATATAACCTACATCGAGGGTGGATCTTTCCCACTCAGTTCACTGGTTCACATGTTTCTTTCCTGGAAACACTCTCACAGATCACCTAGAAATCATGCTTTACCAATGGTCTAGGTATCCCTTAATGTAGTCAAGATGACACCTAGAATTAATTATTTCATCAAGTGAGTGGCCCTTTTGGGCAACTGGAGCTCAGAACTGCTGGGGATATCGGGGAGACAGTGTAGAGCATGATCTCCAAGTTATCCTGCCTGTTGGACAAGGGATCTAGGGTGTTTATGGCCCACTCTCACCAGTTACTGGTTCAGGGATGCTCCCAGGAGGGTTCATTCCCCAGCACTTCTGGCCTACTCCTTGCAAAGGAAGAGTGGCTCTGGAGCCAGAGAGAGCCCTGAAGGAGGAATGCAGGGCTAGCACCGGAAGTGAGGCAGGTATGCACCAGTGTCAGGACGCAGAACTAGAGCAGGGCACTGCAGTGGCTGTCAATGTGCTTGAGCAGACTGGAATCCCAGGTGGATTCCTACATTATGGTGTCACTTGCTTGCTCAGATTATTTTGCCTAAACAGTTCCCTACCCTATACCCGGGCTTGGATTTAGCTCAATTTGTAGAGTGCCACTCTGCAGTCTCTGAGGTCCTGGGTTCAATTCCCAGCACTACATAAATGGGAGAAGGGTGTGGTAATCTACTCCTGAGGCTATGCTAAAACAATCAGCCATTGAAAACCCTATGAGGACCGCTAGGAGTTGGACACAACTCTATGGCACCTAACAACAACAACCCTATATCTACTGAACAAAAATCTTATATGGGATGGAGGAAGGTCTAGGCAATCATTTCAAGAATCCCATGTGATCCTGATACACAGTGAAGTTCAAGAACTGTTGGCCTAGGAAGTAAACAGTGGTCTCCTACCTTGGCATTCAAAGTTGCCACCTCACTCTGCATCCACCTGTTCATCCCCTTCCTGGGCCTTGTCCCATCCCTCTTCCTAGGCCACAGCCCCCTCAACCTGCTCAATTATATCTCAGAGGAACAACAGGTCCTGCAAAATGCAATGCTTGCAGAAAAGTTCATGTGCACCAATTTCAGACTTGTAAGATTCTTACAACTGCCCAAATTGAGGGTGTCTGAAATTATGCCACTATCTCTTTTTGGCCTTAAAATTGCTCTTTGTAAATTGAGATGAGAGCAATGTTTCTCTCTTCTATCAAGGGCATAAAGGGAACCAATTCCATTTCATAACCCAAAACATAAGCTTTAATATTCTCTTTTCTCTGCAGCCACAGAGAGTAAAGTTGTTAATCTTTAAACTTGTGCTGATGTCCCCATCTTGGATGTTTAGAGACTATAAAAGCACCCCTTGCTTCCTCATGGTTGATCTGAAGCAAATCCTGTAAACCAGGCAAGGGCAGCCAAAACCTGGTGATCACTAGGGTCTTCTAAGACAAGAGACATATCTGCACTGGGTGTTATGACAGTTAGTGAGCATCTGCTATGTGCCTGGCACAGTGCTGGGTCACAGGTACATCAAGGTGAGTGAGCACCAGATCCCAGCTGTTGGGGGACAGATGGAACAGTAGATTACTTCCTTCCTGTATTTGGAGTGGGGGAATACAAGGTGCAGGGCTGGCCCAGTGCTGAGTGACATGGCTGTCACATTCTCCTCCTCACTCCACCGAGGGATGAGTCAGGATCAAACCTGGCAGGGGCAGTTTCTACACCAGCCCCCTCAAGGGTCACACCTTCTGAACTCCTTCCTACAAACCCTGATGAGAGGAATCTCAGAATGCTTAGGGGTGGCACAAATGCTCCTAAGACTCACCCTCTGTGGTCCCAAGATCTTGCAGGGTCTCTATGTACACTAGAAGACTACCTAAAAGGTCAATCACACCAAATATTCTGCTGTGTGACAAGAAGGTTCCCAGTCACAGCAAGGGCCAGCGAAAAGGTCACTGAGATGAGGGGAGGGTGGCTTTGTTTACCACCAGGCCCCAGCAACGGACATCTCATCGCTCCTGATGGAAGGCTGATGGGACATGATCTGAGAGATGAAGAGTGTCTCTGTAAGTGGGCTTTGGCTTTCCTTGCACACTTGAGCACATGTGGGGTTGGACTGTATGCTGAGCAGAAGGTCTACAGAATAATGGAATTTGACACAAGCCATTCCATAGGCAAAGGAGTCCATGGAACAATAATGCCTAGATGCCCCTTAGGAAAATAGTCATGATCCAGGAAGTCTCAGAATGTGCACATTGTTGTGGAGACCCCAGCAAGATGGACAAGAGATGGACAAAAACACACCACTAATGTTATGAAAGGGGCTAAAATTTCACTAATGACAAATTCCACAGAAACAGATCTATTTGGTTCGGCATTAAATACATATACGGTGATAGTACAGTGTATGCCCTGGTGGGCTGAGGCCTCTGGTACCTCCAAAGTTCCCATGGAGATGAGTCACTGTGCTAGCCCGTGCATGGCGTGGGGCTTCTGCCAGCACCAGAACATTAACTCCTCCCACTCTCTAGGGTCACATTCCTCTCTGGCCCATCAGGACCATCCTGGAAATTCTGGTTAAAACCTGTCTGCCTACCAGATACAAAAATTTTCTACTAATCAACCCCAGTCGCTTCCTGAGTATAGGCTGCTGGATCAAGCCCATGAAAAGCCAATTCCCAGGTTTATCAGCCTCTGACAGTGGTTCCCAAGCTTGGCTTCCCATTAGAGTAACTGGAGGCACCTTAAAAAATACCCACACTGAGTCCTACCCAAGAGGTGCTAACATATTGGTCTGGGTTGTAGCTTGGGCATTTCTTTAAAAGTTCCTCATGTGAGTCTAATGTTCAGCTAAAATTATGAATGCTGGCCAAGAAGGACAAGAAAGTGGCTCAGCTGACTATTTCCTTCTTTAAACTGACAATGTACATAGTACAAAAGGTCCTGAGGCCCATGTTTCCTGAACTTATTTAACCACGGAACCCTTTTGTCTCACCACTCCTCCTGAAATGGGGTAAAATAGCATTCTGCAAACACATTAAGACATGCTGGGGACATAGACACAGAATGAAGAGTTTTCACACAAGTGATGGAGGGTGAAGGAGTCCCAGGGGAGTGAGAATAAAGCTCTTCACAGGCCGATCTTTCTGACTTTTGCTCAAATGGAAGTCTGCGGAGCAGATCAAAATATTTACTCTCCCTACACTTTACCCTCTGGCTTGGCCGTCTGATTTGTTCTGGCCAATAAAGGTGAAAAGAAATGGCATGAGTCCTTTCCAGATTGAAACTTCAAGAGCCATTGTGTGGTGTCACTGAATTCTCTATCTTGAGGCATCAACATCCCAGGAAAGGGTCATTCCATTAGCCTGGATCCCAGAGTAAAGGAGACCTGGGGCAGAGGCCAACCAATCCTCGATGGACAACTAAAACTTGAGCAAGAAAAAATCTGTGTGGCTGCAAGCCACTGAGATTTTGTTTTTTTGGGGGGACACCTGTTATCATAGTACAACTTAGCTTATGCTAACTAACATACTCAGGAAACAGTGCTAGAAACATGCTTGTTCTTGCCATAAGGGGCTGCACATTTAGGGTGAATATTCAAACCACCCATTTTATTTGAATTTTCCTCTTGTATTTCACTTAAAAAAGAAAAAAAGTGTTGAGATGTGTTTTAAGTTTGACCTTTGTAGATGAAAGTTCCCTACTGCTCAGGCTGGCAGGGTCAATCAGAAGCTCTAAACACATTCTTTGCTTAAGTAAGACAACGAAACGCCTTTCCTGAAGGAGATGCCTAACCTTTAAAAACCACCCTTTCAAAAAACTTGGGTGTATAGAAGGAAACCCTTTGGGGGACATGACTTTAAAATCAGTGAATGTTATTTTTGGTCTGTACCCAACACACATAGGCTCTGGGTCATCCACCTGGAGGGGAAATGGCTCAGTCAAAATGTCAAGGCAATAACTTCCACAAGACCTTTCGGTTTCCTGCTCTGGGGATAATTAGGCAGCAGGGAGTCATGTATACCCAGCCTTGGAAGAGATGTCCAAGAACAGCACAGAGCACATTCTCTCACCGGCTCACTAAAGCCAGCTGGCCCCCTGTTGAAAAACAAGTCTGACCCCCTGTTGAAAACCATCTCCCTTGATCAACCTATCACAGTGCCTGTGAACCCACCATTAAAACTCGGTCGCCTAGAGACTACTGCTCCCCCACAGGGCTCCACAGTGGTGCTTTGCCAAGTGGGATTTGTGAGGGGTGAGGGAGCCTGCTGCCCAGGGAACAGGAATGTGGGATTGGCACCAGGTGTGAGGACCTAAAGGCTGATATTATGGGATGGAAGTGAGAAGTCACCAAGCACAGCTCCTTCTGGGCTCAGGCAAGGGTGAGTCTGGAACAAAACAAGCCGGGGCCTGTATATCTGGCCAGGGATGTGCAACAGATGTGGCTGGTCTTTAGCTGGTGTGGACAGGGGACTGAAAACTGCAGTTACAATGCTGCCCTGGTTCCTTCCTGTGGTCAGTGAGGATTAACGCTTTCATGGGCAGGGAGAGGAAGATAATGGGACAACCCAAGCTATGTTCTGAAGCCCAATTCCCATCCTGCTCTCCGAAGACTGCTCTCCAACCAGCAACCAAAGGGAATGAAGCAACCTGGTAAAATCAGTGAATGTTATTTTTTGTCACCTTAATTATTATTATTTTTAAAAACTTATTTATTTGTTTGTTTTTTTGCCAGCTGAGAGCAAGGCCCATGGGAATGGAACATAGGTGGTAGGTTATCAAAAAGTAAAAAAGAGGCACAGGGGCAGCAGACTGGGGAAGAGGCCAGAGACAAGGTTCTCCAGCTTTGCTATGTTCAGAGGAGCTACCCCTACACTCTGAAGAAAGCAATGTTAAGCTATTGCTGAGCATCTGGGGAGAGATAAGTCTCTTGAATGCTCATACTCAATGGGTTTCCATCAGGACCAGAGCTCCCAAAGCACTCAGGGTGGAATGTTTGAGTGAGAGGTGGAGAGTCTTTGCAAAGGCCCTAAATAATTAAGAGAGTCCATCATATATAAAGAGCTTCTATAAGCCAAAAAGCCTGCAGCCATAGCCCTGTGGCATCCGATCCCGTCAGATCTCGGAAGCTAAGCAGAGTCGGGCCTGGTTAGTACCTGCATGGGAGACCGCCTGGGAACACCAGAAGCTATAGGCTTGGGAGAAGGACCTGGCAACCCCCTCCCAAAAATCAATCTGCCATTGAAAACCCTATGCACAGCAGAGAAGCACTGACAACAGTGTTTCCCGTTGTACAGAGGGTCGCTATGAGTTGGATACCGACTCAACAGCACCTAACAACAACAACAACATAAGCCAAAAAAAGAGAGATAGCCCAATAAACACCTGAGTAAAAGACTTAAACAGGTACTTCACAAAAAGAATGATGTCCAAATGGCCATTAAGCTTACGTGTAGCTGTACCACTGTGGAGTCTGATCCCGTCAGATTTCAGAAACTAAGCAGGGTCAGGCCTGATCAGTACTTGGATGGGAGACTGCCTGGGAACACCAGGTGCTGTAGGCTTGGGAGAAGGACCTGACAGCCTACTCCCAAAAAACAATCAGCCATTGAAAACCCTATGAATAGCACAGAAGCACTGATAATATTGTTTCACCTGTTCTACATAGGATCACTATAAGTTGGACACCAACTCAACGGCACCTAGCACCACCACCACCACAAGGAGGCTCAACCTCATTATGGATCAAAGAAAGGCAAATTAAAACCATTAACATAACATCAAAGGACAGAAGCCAGACATACAACACTATATACTATAAGACTTGTTCATATCCAGTTAAAAAGAAGACAGGTAGAACACAAGTGCCTCTGCATTCAAGTTGCTGAAGCTCTTCCTTTGCTCCCTCTTACTCCCTCCAGGTGTTCAGGAGCCCCTAACCCCTCTGGACTCCCATCCTCAGGGAAAAGACCCATCACCCTGCTGTGTGACTCTGGCCAGACTCCATCTCCCTCAGAACCTCAACTGTCTTACCCAGAAACAGGATAATTGGATTATATAAATTTCCCAGTCCTTTTCAGCTCTTCATATTTGGGGATTTCTTAGACCTCATTGAGAAGAGAACTCCTGGGCCACTTCTCTGCTGATTCAAGAGGGGTCCAGGTTCAGCTGGGGCTGGGACTTCCCTATGTTTCAACATGATCCCTGAGCAACTTTCTAATGCCCATTAAAGTCAAGATCTCTTAAGAGTATATGCTAAAAATCATCATTTTTTAAGTTTTGTTTTTCATCGACACATGATAATTGTACACATTTATGGGGTACACTGTGATGCCTTGATATGTATATACTTTATATAATGATCAAATCAGGGTATTTAGCCTATCCACCACTTCATAAATTTAGGGTGTCTTTGTGACTACAGTTAACAATATTATAGCATCTATTTCAAAATAACTAGAAGGAAGGATTCCAAATGGCAATCATCACTTGTAGGCATGAGGGATTCCAGAGGTATGGCAAACACTGGCTTCCTATCAAGGCTATTTCTTCTGGTCCACACTCTCCTAATGGGGACCCAGATCTATCTATCTGTCTCTCAGTTTCCTCATGCCTAAAGTGCAAGAAGCCTAATCCTGGACTTCACCAAGGAGGACTCCAGGTTGTCTGGTTCCTAGACAAGGCAGGGGAGGGGATTCCAGCCCAGCCCCACCTCATCAATCACAGGCCAGGAAACACAGAACAGGCACCTCGCCTTGATATATACCACACATTAGATGCTTCACTGGTGTCCCACAAGTGAGCTTTGTGCAGAGAGGCTCAGGGAAGAGGGTAAGCAATTACCAGAAGGCAACCTTGGGCCAGCTCACCCCCAGGGTCTCCAGCTCCACAAGTCTCCTCCCAAAGGGGTTGGAAACATTTTTTTTTTTTTTTAAAGAGGGAGCATTTGGCTCTGAGTTTGCAAGCACACAAAAGGCCCTCAACAAGGAGACAGAAATCTATTACCCGTCTAGCTAGAAATAGCCCTGGGAGAGGCTGGGTTAATGCCAAGAGCCAAGAAACCATCCCAAAGGACCTCAGGGAGGCCTCCATGAGGGGAGCTGGGGGATACCAGCTGCAAGAAGGGCTATGAGGGGATGATTTTGCCACAGGAAATACTGGTGAGTTTCATTTTAGGCTCCTCAATAGCAAGTCCAGTTGTAGAAACCATTCAGAGGTGTCCTGCAAGCAGTGATGGTCACCATTTAGGTGTGGAGGCTGTGTGCCAGGTGGAGGGCTCAGGTGAGCTGCACCCACCAAAGAGGGTGCCCTTGCCCCATTCATCTGCCAGAAGGGCACCTCTGCTGCTTGAGACAAAGGCTCAACAGAGAAGTTAGGAAGCCCTGGCAAACCACTCACAAGGCAGGTTTTCCTAGCCCAAGGGATCATTGAAAGAAGGAACAGGGCTGAGTGTGGTGGCTGAGCAGGAGTTCACAAACCAGCAAGCACCCATCAGCACACAGAAGGCATCCAGGTGGGGGTTAACAGCACCTGCCCACTGAGTATTACCCTGGGCTCAGAACTGTGGGGAGGGCCTGGATGCTGGTGCCCAGATGGCTGACATACTTCCTGGTGGGCTTGGAGATTGAGGTGAACCTGTAGCAGTTTGTGCAGGAAGCAAAGGGCCACATACCAGAAGGGAAGGAAGGAAGGGTGTCCTCTCAAGTAGGTGATGAAGGTGGGAGAAGATGCCCAAGGAATCCAGCTACCCTCCAGGACTCCTCCTCATCAGAACTACTTTATTTGTGTTCTCTCTACACGTCTGCATTACCCACTTCTACATCCAGACTGCCTCACATCTATGCATCAACTAGGCAGGAAGTGAAGGAAGAAGCTGAGAGCACAGATTCCCTGTGCAGTCATCAGGACAGTTACACTAACTGGTGCTATGCTTCTAGGGTCATACATGACCCCACAACACACATACCTGCACTCTGGTGTTACAGCACCCCATGGCCGGCTTTGGTCAGGGTCTATTTTTACCCTGCAATACAGTTAAGAGTTAAGCAGGCACTCACATAAGCAGGGAGGGCAGGTAGCCAGGGAGGCTCAGGCTAAAACAAGAAGGGTCCCCACACAGCTGGTGCAGCCCCTGAGAGACAGGCCTTGAAGTCACACCTCAGAAGTCTTTTCTCTTCCACTTTAAAAGTTTTGGTGGCAGACTCAGCCGGAATGAATGCTCAATTAAATGCATTTAAAGGTAATGAAGTGTAATTTCCCTGCCGGAAATGAAAAGGCAGTTGGGTGAACAGTAGCACTTCCAGGCAATTCTTGGGGTCACAGATCTGTGGCCAGAGATGGAGAATTTGAGGGAATAGGAAAGAATGCTGGCCCTGGGCCCATGACTCTGTCCTACCAGAATATCATAAAGATACACAGACAGCTCCTAATGAGAACAAGGGAAATATTCTACAGACAGGAATTGCAGGCTGACACCCAGGTGACAACACTGAAGCCCCTTAGCCTGTTTGTAGAAGCTAAGAGAAAAAGGACATTCAGGGATAAGAGATTCAACTTGGAGAAAGCCTGCATAATAAATGTTGAAAACAGCCTGAGCTTTGGACCAGACATGACTGGAGTCAAGACCCTAGTTCATCACTCACAAGTTATCTGACCTTGACCAACGAATTCTATCCTTGAGCCTCAGTTTCTTCCTTTAGAATGGGAAGGAATAAAAGTTTTGCATCCAACTCCTCAAGTGAACAGGAAGACTAGTAGGAGAAGATACAGACAGCACCTGACATACAGTGGGCACTCAGTCATCACTAAGGAAGACAGGTGATTGTGATATAAAAGAAAATCCATAGTAGCATGCACAGTGCCTACAATGTGCAGATACTGCTGAAGGGTCTACAAGTATTTGTTCATTTACTCAAGCAGGCAGCTGGAATCTGGGAGAAGTGGAGAGTGAACAAACTGAGCGATTAAGGGTCCACATGGATGGTCAGCAACAGACAGTGGGCACACTACACAGGTGGTAGATGTAGCAGGCATCTCTGTTAGATGGGGCCCAGTATTGTGGGTGGGACAGAAGATTGTGGTGGTACTTGACATTCTAGGAGGCAGGGGACATGGCTTAAAGAGGATGTGAAATCTGTAGCTTGCATGGTACTACTCTGTAGCCCATGTCTCTGGACGCTATTAGCCATTCATCATAGAATATTTCCCCTGGATGTTTCCCAAGACCTTCTCAGCAAGAGTCAGCAATGAAAGTAAATCAACTTGCTGCCTTTGTACTCATGGATGGACTCCCAGAACAAGGTAGGATGGTGTGAAAGAGAGTCTTTCATTTGGGACTAGGATACAGTGGGTGCTGTTCTCAGGGTTCCAGCCCTAGACCAAGTGCAGCTTCCATGTACCCGTGGAGGTCTTATACTATCTTTTCCCCACAACATGCACACCTCTGCAGGTCAGAATGGACTTGGGAAGGTAGTGATGACTGAATTTACATGATCAAGAGCTCCAGAACAGTAACTGAGCAAAGTCTAGGGGGTGACAGAGGCACCTGATAGCCCTTGGCTTAATCAGTGCCTCAATTTCCCCATCTGGAAAAAGCAGGGGATGGTGTGATCTCTACAATAGTGTCACTTTCCTAAACCTGAGCTGCCAACCCTGTTGCAGGGATGTGTCCAGAGAGGATATCTGTGGTCAGGAGCACACACTCAAGTGTAGACCCAAGGAGCTTCCCCTGGGAAGAAGTGAGGGTCCAGAGCCAAAGATGGAAGTCCCCAAAAGTCTGACAAGAGCTCCACTCCATCAGTCATATTGTGGAACTTCTCAGGGCCTCCCCTGTTCCCCAACTTCCTCCAGGTTGTGTTAGGTGCCATCGAGTAAAGTCCTACTCATAGTGACCCTATGTACAGTAGATAGAAATACTTCCCGATTCTGTGCCAGGCACACGATCTTATTCATGTTTAAGCCCATTGTTGCAGACACTGTGTCAATTCATCTGGTGGAGGGTTTTCCTTTTTTTGATGCCCCGCCACTCTCCCAAACATTATGTCTTTCTCCAAGGATTGATCTCTCCTGACTACAGGTCCAAAATATGTAAGACGCAGTCTGGCCATCCTTGCTTCCAAGGAGCACTCTGGTTGCACTTCTTCTAGGACAGACCTGTTGGTTCTTTTGGCAGTCCATGGTATATCCCATAGACATCTCCAGCATAATTCAAAAGTATCAATTCTTTTATTGTCACCCTATGTCCAGCTTTCACAACCATATGATGTAACTGAAAATACCATGGCATGAGTCATACTCACCTTCATCTTCAATGTGACAGCTTTACTTTTCAATACTCTAAAGAGATCATTTGCCACAGCTTTTCCTAAGCAATGTGTCTTTTGATTTCTTGACTGGTACTTCCATAGGTGTTGATTATACAGCCAAGCAAAGCAAAATCTTGGACAACCTCAATCTTTTCTCCATTTATTGTGAAGTTGCATACTGACCCAGCCATAAGGATTTTTGTTTTGCTGATGTTTAGTAGCAACCCAGGTTGTTGTTGTTGGGTGCCGTTGGGTATCTGACTCATAGAGACCCTCGTAGGGTTTTCAATGGCTGACTGTTTTGGGATTACCTTGGGAGTGGATTGCCAGGTCCTTCTCCCATTTTTGTGGAGCTGGGAATTGAACTCGGGACCTCAGAGACTGCAGCGCAGCGCTCTACCAACTGAGTTAAATCCTAGTCCGCAACCCAGGTAGGAACTGTTCATTTGTGTGTTCCATGATTCCCTTACTAACCAGCCAGCAGCCACTTCTGCCTCCCTGCCACCACAAGCACAATGCTGGGAGAACTAGGAATTTTGGCTCTCCAAGGCTGGCATCCTTCTGCTTTATGTCTGTCTCCTCTGGCACACCACATCCTCTGCCAGTTTCTCCCCTCTCACTTCTCAATTCCAAGTTTGTTTTTTTGCATTTCCTTGCTTTCACTCATCTGAGTTTCTCACCTCAGGGTAGTAGGATCCCAGCTTGGCCTTATTCTGGACTCTTTACTTTGGGTACATTTGACCTTGTACGTTTTACATGTGCTGATGCCTTCTATTGAAGTAGTCAGTGAATCAGCCTGAGCACGTGCACAGATTTTAAGAAAGGACAAAAGAATGGTGCAGATCAGATGTAAAAGCAAGTTCTTGCATTATATCTAGAGGGCTCTTTTTTATACTTCTGCCTTTCAGTTCCCCAGGGACTCTTCCTTGGCTTATACTTGATAATTATCTGCCCAGAACAATTTCTGCCTCTATTACTAGCACATAGCATTAGACCCTGGAGCTGGTCAGCAAGCTGCAGTATAGTTGGAGGAACAGGCGCCTGCAGATCAAGAGGAGTCAGTAGGCTGCTTGCCAGGATAGATGGCAAGGCTAGAGGTCAAGGTCCAGGAACCAGGAATATTTAGTGGAGAGTGCAGGGCAAAAGCAACAGTTAATCAGTTGCTAAGGCAAAACTGGGCTGGGGATTGATAATCAAGAAAACTACACTTTGGAGTGATGTCTGAAAGCAAAGTCCCCAAGGCCAAAGTCCTCACCATGGATGGCTCTCTACAGCTCTATTCCACCAGGCAAGTTGAAGTGTTTTGAGAACAAAACCTATTCACTTGGCTAGTGAGTAAACCACTTGGCACGGCTTGGCACTTTTTCATTTGTGCATGTTTCATATTGTGAGCCAGACTAGGGACTTGGGGGCAGAGGAAGGGTCCCTGCCTTCTTCTTAAATGTCCCTAAGGGCTAAAAGCATAGAGGAAGCTGGAAGTAACTATGTCCCTGGAGTTGCTGCCTGGGTTGGAGTACCAGTTCTGCCACTTAAGGCTGTGATTTGAAACAAATTATCAAATCTCTCTGCACCCCTGGGGTTAAAAAGGTGCTGCTGTTCTGAGGACTGAATGACATTACATATAAATCACAGGGTGCCTGTGCTGCACATAACTGTCTAGGCTTCTGATTAATCACTGTGTGTTTACTGATTGCTTTGCTTAAATGATTTATTTGCGAACATCAGGGCGTAGAGGCATAGTAAATGTTCCTATTCTCCAGGTAGCTTTTATTTTTTAGAGAAGAAGAGGAGATTCAGTAATGGTGGTGAATCAGAGATACCATAACTTCATAATTCAATGGTCACTTTATCTTTTCTATTAATTTGCTCAGACTGCCATTATAACTTACCACAGACTGGCTTCAACACAGACCCTTTCTCCAGTTCTGGAGGCTAGAAGTCTAAGATCCAGGTGTGATTTCATCTGAGGCTGTTCTTCTTGGCTTACTCTCTAGTGCCTTATCATGTGGTTGTCCCTCTGTGGGTACCTCTGGTATGTCTATTCTTATAATGTCAACCACTATTGGATCAGGGACAGCTCTAATAGCTTCATTTTACCTTAATCACCTCTCTATAAAGATCTCACCTCCAAACAACCACATGCTGGGGTACCGGGGGACAGGGCTTCAATATACACAGTACACAGTTCAGTTTACTATGCTACTGTGTGGGGTGCCACACCCCCTACGAGCTTTGTGGTGTGTTCCCTAAGAGTAATAGAGGCCTTGGGCTCCAGATGCAAGTATCACCGTTATCTGGCTCTTCCTGCCTGTGGCCCTTCTTCCAAATTCTTACCCCCAATCCCCGCCCTTCCCTGGTCTCCTTCAGCATGGGACTCAGGGTTATGGGTACAAATTCCATTTTCATCCCCAGCGCCATCACTTACCAGGTGGATGGCCTTGGCTATGCTATCAAAACACACCAGTCACTTTTTAAACCATTTTGAGAATATGTCTGGGATTTATTCAGATTCATATTAAATTTCCTCCCTCTTCCTTACCTAGTCCTATATCCAGCATTGGGAAGACCCTGGGATACCTGGCAAACCTCTATAATAAAAGACAGATTCAGAGGACATGAATATCTTTTGGAAAGCCATTTTCATTCTACTACACATAGCAAGAGTGATTTTAAATAGGAAAGTTGTCCCACAGCATGCCAGCATCCCAAAGTAACAATTTCAGAAGCCACAGGAATGGTAGACTGCATGTAAGCCAAGACCAAGACAGCTGATTTGTATAAAAGAAACACAGAAGGATGAATTGAGTCACAACTGAGAATAGACATCAGAGAAATGACAGATTTGAGATGTTTCTTTTCCAGGGGAAATTTTAGGAAGCAGGATAGATACAAGGAAGATGATGAAGCTGCCTTTGACATTCCTAGTCCAACACAGCTTAAATGATTTCTACACAACACTATTTGTGGAATTAAAAGTTCACACTGGATAAAAACAAAGACCACTACAGGAAAAGTTTCTATCTTAAACAGAACTGGAACCCATGGACATATAGAAAAATACTACTAAGTAAAAGATAGAGAAGACTTAGATGGGAAACTTAGATGGGAAGGGTGGCGGGGGGAAGCATAGGGGAGGGTAAGGGGTAACCTATATGAATAATGTTTATCAAAATGCATATATGGAAATGTCACAATGAAAAGCATGTCAAAATGAATCACATTAAGATGTACATTAAAAATTTCTAATAAAAATAAAAAAGTTAACACTGGAGAACGGAGCTGAGCAGCAAAAGGAAGTGAGCAGGACATATCTCCAGTGGTGGCTCCCTGATGGGGGAAGGGAACCGGATCCCTCACCCAAAAAGTGCTTTGTCTTCTCCTCTGAGAGTGGTATGTGGGATTGAAATCCCAAAGGAGAGTTATTCACTAAGAAGATCCCCAAATAAAATGGGAAGAGATAGCCATCCCAACAGATGGACAAATCACAAAACAGAAACACAAGCACAAGAAACATGAAAAAGCAAGGCAACATATCTCCTTCAAAAGATCATAATTGTTTACTGAATCCAAAGATACTAGTATTGTTGAAATGTCAAAACATTCAAAAGTCTACTTATAAAAATCATCAATTACTTCAAACAGGATACTAACAAAGAGATGAAATAAGTAAGGAAATCAATACAGGACCTAGATCAGAAAGTCACCAAAGGAGAAGGATGAAGTCAGAAAAAAGGATGAGAAATTCAACAAGGAAATTGAGATTTTGAAATAAAAACCAAACAGAAATGGCAGAAATAAAGAACTCAATAAATAAAATAAGAAACACAGTGGAAAGCATCATAGAACATCAGAGATGGAAAACAAGGCTGAGGAAATACTACATTGAGATATTAGCAAAGAAAAAAAATAAAAGAACATGACTATATCTTCCAATAACTCTGGGACATGATAAAGAAATCAAATCTAAGAATCAAGGGGATAGAAGAAGGAGCTGAAATGAAAATTAAAGGCATAGAAAACCTATTCAACAAAATTATAGCAGAATATTTCCCAAATCTGGGGAAAGAAATGGACATCAAACCATAGGAGGCAGTGAGAACACTATACATATGACCAGAACTTCCTCACAACCCATATAGCAAAATGCAAAGACTATATAACAAAGAAACAATGTTAAGAGGTGCAAAAGAAAAACACCAACTCACTTATAAAGGAAACCCATCACAGTAACATCAGACCTGTCAGCACAAACCCTAAAATCCAGGAAAGCATGGAATGACATACTTCAAGCCCTGAAAGTAAATTAACTGTCAACCAAGGTTATTATATCCAGCAAAGTTATCATTTAAAATTGATAGGGAAATAAAGACCTTTGAAGACAAGCACACAGTAAAGCAATTCATGACCACCAAGCCAGCATTGCTGAAGATACTTAAAAGATTCCTATGTACATAAGAGGAAGAAAGTCTCAATCATGAGAATACAGGAAAGAATAAACCTCATGAGGGGAACAGATGAACTAGGAGAGAACTAGGAAACAATCAGGCATATTTAAATAAAACAAACAGCAAACCCCAAATATGAGAAAGGGAGAAAGAAAAGACTAAATAGTATGTAAATCAACCAGAAAAACACCCAACACAATTATAATATATCGGGAAACCCCTGTCAGTAATAACCCTAAATGTAAATGGTCTTATTTCACCAACTGAAAGACACAGACTAGTAGACTGGATTTTAAAAAAGATCCATAAAATCTTAGGAAGAAAAAAAAAATCTAACAATTTGTTGTCTGCAAGAAACACATGTCACTAGCAAGAACACTCAAAGACTGAAAGTGAAAGGATGAAAACAGATATACTGAGCTAAGTGGAAAGCCAAAAAAAAAAGGAGTTGTTGTTGTTAGATGCCTTCGAGGAGTGTCTGACTTATAGCAACCTTTATATGGATTTCAATGGCTGATTGTTTCAGGATTGCCTTGGGAGTGGACTGCCACATCCTTCTCCCAATTCTGCAGTGCAAGGAATCAAACCTGAGACCTCAGAGACTGCAGAGCAGTGCTCTACCAACTGAGCTAATTGCAGCCACACCCAAAAAAAGAGTAGCCATCATTATATCAAGACTTCAAGTTGAAATTAGTCAGAAGAGATAAAGAAGGTCACTACATACTAAAGAAGGGAACGATCAATCAAGAAAATATAATTGTAAATATATGTGCATGGAATATTGGTGCACCCAATTTCATTTAAAAAAAAAAAACACTATTGGGCATAGACAGATAAGTCCAGACACAATACTAGTGGGTAACTTCAATACCCCACTCTTATCAATAGATAGAACATCCAGACTAAAAAAATCAGCAAAGAAACTTCAGAGATAAACAGCATAAAAGATCAAATGGATTTAATAGACACCTACAGAATAGTCCATCCAAAAGCTACAGAATATGCATTCTTCTTCGTAGTCTGACAACTTTCTTTAAATGAGATCATGTGTAAAGCCAAAAATCAAGTCTTAACAAATACACAAGAAATGAAATAATTTCATGTATCTTATTAGACCATGTTCTTGTTGTTGTTGTTAGGTACCATTGACTTGGTATCCGACTCATAGAGACCCTAGTTACAACAGGGGAAACACTATTGTTGTGTTTCTTTGCTATTCAAAGGGTTTTCAATGGCTGATTGTTTTTTGGAAGTGGATTGGCAAGTCCTTCCCACAAGCGTACAGCACCTGGTGTTTCTTGGTGGTCTCCCATCCAAGGACTAACCAGGCCTGACCTTGCTTAGCTTCCAAGATCTGATGGGATCAGATGCCACGGCTGCAGGCTATTAGACCATAATAAAATAAACCTAGAAATCAACAGCAAGAGAAATTACAGAAGCTATGCAAATACGTGGAAATTGAATAATACACTCTTAAACAATTAATGGGTCCTTGAAGAAATCAGGGAGGAAATAAAAAAATTCCTAGAATCAAGTGAAAATGGAAAAAAAAAACATGAAGACTTTGGGACATGGCAAAGGCAATTCTAAGGAGAGAGTTTATAGCTATGAGTGCCACAGTAAAAAAATCTGAGGACTCAAATAAATAACTTGGTGCACCTCAAGGCCTTAGGAAAAAACAGAACAAGGAAAATCTCAATCAGTAGATGAAAATAAAGATTAGAGCAAAAATTAATGAATTGGAGACTAAAAGAACAATAAAAACAATTGATGAAACAAAGAGCCAGTTCTTTGAAAAGATACAAAAGATCAAAAAGTTCTTAGCCAAACTAACCAAAAGAAAGAAAAAGAAAACTCTAATAAAACCAGAGATGAAAAAGAGATTAAAACACACAGCAATGAAATCCAGGGACTTATCAGGAAATACCTTGAAATTTTATATTCTAAAAAACCTGGAAAACTTAGATGAGATGGATAAATTCCTAGACACATATGACCTACCAAAACTGAATCAAGAGGCTATAAACAACTTAAACAGATCTATAACAAGCAGTGAGATTGAAGCAGTAATAGAGTCTTCCAACAAAGCAAAGCCCAGGACTGCATAGATCCACTGACGAATTCTCTAAGACCTTTAAAGAAGAACTAACACCAATGCTCCTCAAACTATTCCATAAAGTAGAAATGGAAGGAAGACTACCAAATTCATTCTATGAAGCCAGTGTTACCCTGACACCAAAACAAAAGAAACACACAACAAATAAAAGGAAAACTATAGCCCAATTTCCCTGATGAACATAGATGAAAACAAACTTAGTAAAATACTTGCAAACCAACTTTAACAATACATTAAAAAGATCATACACTATTATCAAGTTGGCTTCATTCCAGGGATATAAGATTAGTTCAAGATATGCAAGGTAATAAATGTAATAGAGCACATAAATAGACCCAGGGACAAAAATCATGATCTCAATAGATGCAGAAAAACTCTGACAAAGTTCAACATCCTTCTCTGATAATAGCCCCAAAGAAACTAGGAAGTAAAGGCATATACCTCAACACACTATAGGAAGTAAAGGACTATACCTCAATATACTAAAGGCAATATATGAAAAACTTATAGCCTACATCAAACTAAATGGGAAAATACTGAAAATACTTCCTCTAAAACTCAGAATGAGACAAAGGTGTCCATTCTCTCTATTGCTATTCAATGGAGTTATTGAACTCTTAGCTACAGAAATAAGGCAAGAGAAAGATATAAAATGGATCCAAATAGGAAAGGAAGAAGTCAAATTATCCCCGTTTGCAAATGCTAGGATCTTGTACCCTCAAGACTCCACAAGAAATCTCAGAGCTAATAAACACTTTCAGCAAAGTAGCAGAATACAAAATCAGCATACAGAAATCAGTAGCTTTTCTATATACCAATAATCACCAGGCTGAGAAAGAAATCAGAAAAACAATCCCATTCACAATAGCTTCAAAAAGAATAAAAGACCTAGGAATAAGCCTAACCAAGGAAGTGAAAAACCTCTACAATGGAAACTTTAAAACACTGAAGAAACTGAAGATGGCACTTGCTGTTCTTGTTAGGTGCTCTTGAGGCTGCCTCAAAGTGATTCTATGTACAACAGAATGAAACACTCCTTGACTCTATGCCAGGCACATGACTGTTTTTTATGTTTAAGCCCACTGTTGCAGACACTGTGTTAATCCTTCTAGTTCAGGATCTTCCTTTTTGTCGTTGAACCGCCACTCTCCCAAACACAATGTCCTTCTCCAGGGATTGGTCCCTCCTGGCATGTTCAAAATGCATAAGACAGTAAGGAGCACTCCGGTTGCACTTCATCTAGGACAGATTTGTTGGCTCTTTTGGCGGTCCATGGTATATTCAATATTATTCTCTAGCACCATAATTCAAAAGCATCAATTAATCTTGTCTCCCTTGTTCAATGTCCAGCTTTCACAACCATATGATGTGAATGAAAATACCAGGGGATGACTCAGGCTCACCTTTGTCTTCAAAGTGACATCTTTACTTTTCAGTACTGTCACGGGGTCTTTTGTAACAGCTCTTCCCAATGCAATGTGCCATTTGATTTCTTGACTGCTGCTTCCATGGGTGCTGATTATAGAACTAAGTAAAGCAAACTCTTGGACAACCTCAATCTTTCCTCCATTTATCATGAAGCTGCATACTGATCCAGCTGTAAGGATTTTTGTTTTCTTGGTGTTGAGGCACAATCCATACTGAAGGCTGTGTTCTTTGATCTTCATCAGTAAATATTTCAAACCCTCTTCACTTTCAGCGAGCAGAGTTGTGGCATCTGCATAATGCAAGTTGTTAATAAGTCTTCCTCCAATCTTGATGCCATGTTCTTCTTCATCAAGTCCAGCTTCTCAGATTATCTGCTCAGCATTGAGATTCAAGAGGTATGGTGAAAGGATATAGCACTGATGCACACCTTTCTCCACTTTAAAGCAGGCAGTGTTTCCTCATTCTGTTTGAATGACTGCCTCCTCGATCATGTACAGATTCCTCATGATACAATTAAGTGCTCTGGTATTCCCATTCTTTGCAGTGTTATTCATAATTTACTGTTATCCACAGGGCCAAGTTTAACTCAGTTGGTAGAGTGCCTCTTTGCAGTCTCTGAGGCACTGGGTTCAATTCCCCAACACCACAAAAACAGAGAAGGATGTGGCAGCCCACTCCCAAAACAATCAGCCACTGAAAACCCTATGGAGGTCGCTATGAGTCAGACATGACTCCACGGCATCTAACAATAAGATGACACAAGAAGATGGAAAGATGTCCTATGCTCATGGATTAGAAGACCTGATGTTGTAAAAATGATTACTGAAAATAATCTACAGATTTAATGCAAAACCCATTAAAATCCCTGTTCTTCAAAGAAATGAAAAAATTCTTAAATTCATATAGAAACACAAAAGATCTCAAATTGCTAAAGCACAGCTAAGCTGAAAGAGCAATGCAGGGGGCATCACAATACTTGATTTCAAATTATACTACAGAGCCACAGCAACAAAAATAGCATGATACTGGCACAAAGAACAGGCATGTAGACCAATGGAATAGAATAGAGGACCCAGAAATAAACCCATGTAGCTATAGTCACCTGATGTTTGACAAAGGTGCCAAAAATATAAACTAGAGAAAACACAGTTTCTTCAACAAATGGTGCTGGGAGAACTGGATATCCTCATTTAGAAGACTGAAACTGGATCCTTCTCTCTCACCTTGTAGGAAAATCAGTTCAAAATGGATCAAAGACCCTAATATAAGACCTGAAATTCTGAAACTGTTAGAGGAAAACATAGGAAAAACACTTCCAGATATAGGTATAGGAAGGGACTTTCTCAAAAGAACCCCAATAGCACAGGATACAAGAGCAAGAACTGACAAATGGGACTGCATGAAATTAAA
Source organism: Pedetes capensis (assembly GCA_007922755.1). NCBI lineage: Eukaryota > Metazoa > Chordata > Mammalia > Rodentia > Pedetidae > Pedetes > Pedetes capensis. Next base: position 42,777 of record VMDO01002680.1, on the reverse strand, counting down.
AAGCTTTGCATAGCAAAGGACACGATTATCAGAGTGAAGAAATAGCCTACAGAATGAGAGAAAATCTTTACCAGCTATATATCAGACACGGGATTGGTATATAGAATATATAAAGAGCCCCAAAAATTAAACATCAAAGAATACGATAAAAAAAATGGGGCAAATAAACTGAATGAGAGTTCTCAAAAGAAGAAATACAAATAGCCAATGAGCACACGAAAAAATATTCAACACCTGAGGCATCAGGGAATTGCAAGTCAAAACTACACTGAGATATCTTCTTACCACAGTCAGAATGGCTAGTATCAACAAAACAAACAACAAATGCTGGCAAGGATGTGAGGAGAAAGGAATCCTAATACATTGCTGGTGGGAATGTAGGCTGGTGCAGCCACTATAGAAATCAGTAAGGAGGTTCCTCAAAAAAATAAAAACAGAACTACCATGTGGCCCAGCAATACCACTTCTGGGTATAACCCCAAAGAAATATAAGTTAACATACTACAGAGATACCTGCTTATCCATGTTTACTGCAGCATTATTCACAATAGCCAAGATATGGAAGCAACCTAGGTGTCCATCAATAGATGAGTAAAGAAAATGTGGTATATACATACCATGGAGCTCTAATCAGCCATAAAGAAAAATGAAAATACAGCATTTGCTGGAGAATGGATAGAAACCAGAGATCATAATTTTAAATGAAATAAGCCAGGCCCAGAAAGACACATTTTCTCTCATATGTGGATGTTGTTGTTGTTGTTGCTGTTGTTAGGTGTGGTAGAGTTGGTGTCTGACTCATAGTGACCCCATATTCAACAGACGAAACACCATTGTCAGTGCTTCTCTGCTATTCATAGGGTTTTCAATGGCTGATTGTTTTGGGGTATGGGTTCCTGGGTCCTTCTTCCAAGCCTACAGCATCTAGTGTTCCCAGGTGGTTTCTCATCCATGTACTAACCAGGCCCAACTCTGCTTAGCTTCTGAGATCTGATGGGATCAGACCCCACAGTGGTACAGCTGCAGGCATGTGAATGTTAGATTTCAATATATATTCAATATTAAAATATATAGGTCATGAAAGTAGAAGGGGGCCTACATAGGGGGAGAAAAGGGAGTAAAGAGAAGGGGAGAGGCACCAAGAAAGGGTAATGGGGGAAGGAAGAGAAACATCATGGTTTTCCTTCTGGACACACACACACACACACACACACGCAGACCTACAAGTATAAGGGGGACCTCTGGTGGGGAGGAAAGTGGAGCAGAGGAAGGAGGGCCATCACAAGGTTATGGGGGTGGTGAACATGAGCAATTTACAATGATATGCATGTATGAAAATGTCATAATGAAACCCATTAAGTTGCATACTAACTAAAAAATTACTTTAAAAAAAGTTAACATTGGCAATGAATATATGGAAAAAAAAAAGCTTCAGTGCCTTTCTCTGGACGCTTTGGTGGTGTCAGGCCCTAGTTGGTACACTGTGGCTGGAATGAAGGGACATCTCGCTAAGTGTGGGGATATTGGATCCCTATGTCATTGCTGCATACTCTGTATAGACAGACTCCACTTGTGATTTTTTTTCCTTTTGGTGCTGGGGATCAAAACCAGGGTCTTGCACATGCTAGGCAAGTGCTCTTCTACTCAGCTACATCCCCAGGCCCATGATGGTTTGACTTAAGACTGTTCATCTTCACATTGGTGCAAAAGCATACCCATACCACTATTCTGTTGTATTCAATAAATTATAGGAGATGTTCGATGCTTTATTATAAACCAGGCTTCAGGTTAGATGATTTGGCTCAACTGTAAGCTAATGTCAGTGTTCTGAGTACATTTAGAGTAGGCTAAACTAGAACAAGAGAGACAGAAAAAGAATTGATGCTTTTGAATTGTGGTGCTGGAGACGTCTATTGAATATACCATGGACTGCCAAAAGAACCAACAGATGTGTCCTAGAAGAAGTACAACCAGAGTGCTCCTTGGAAGCAAAAATGGCCAGACTGCGTCTTACATATTTCGGACATGTAGTCAGGAGAGAACAATCCCTGGAGAAGGACATCATGTTTGGAAGAGTGGCAGGTCAACGCAAAAGAGGAAAACCCTCCACCAGATGGATTGACACAGTGTCTGCAACAATGGGCTTAAAC
>VMDO01002680.1:0-40527 GCA_007922755.1 Pedetes capensis | reverse complement strand
ACTATGATGCTCAGGTTAAGGGTATGTTAATTTTATTAACTGTGACTTGGACTTAAAATATTCTCAACTAATGATGGGCTTACTGGGATGCGTTGTTCTCTTTAGGTGCCGTCATGTCAGATCCTACTCATAGTGACCCTATGTACAACAGAACGAAACACTCCCCTACTCTATGCCAGGCACATGATGGCTTATGTTTAAGCCTATTTTTGCAGGTACTATGTCAATCCTTCTAGTTGAGGGTCTTCCTTTTTTTCATTGACCCACCACTCTCCCGGCTGGGATTTAGCTCAGTTGGTAGAGCGCTGCGCTGCAGTCTCTGAGGTCCTGGGTTCAATTCCTAGCACCGCAAAAATGGGAGAAGGGCCTGGCAATTCACTCCCAAGGCAATCTCGAAACAGTCAGCCATTGAAAACCCTATGAGGGTCGCTATGAGTCAGGTACTGACTCGAAGGCACCCAACAACAACAACAACAACAACACTCTCCCAAACATAATGTCCTCAAGGGATTCGTCCCCCCTGACAACATGTCCAAAATACCTAAGATGAAGTCTAGCCATCCTAGCTTCCATGGAGCACTGTGGCTGCACTTCCAGAATGGATATGTTGGTTCTTTTTACAGTCCATGGTATTTTCAATATTCATTTCTAGCATCATAATTCAAAAGCATAAATTCTTCTCCTGTCTCCCTTATTCATTGTTCAGCTTTCACAACCACATGATGTGACTGAAAATATGAGGGCATGAGTCAGATGCACCTTTATCTTCAATGTGACACCTATACTTTTCAGCACTTTAAAAAGGTCTTTTTTAACAGCTTTTCCCAATGCAATGCATCTTTTGAATTCTTGACTGCTGCTTCCATGAGTGTTGATGGTAAAACCAAGTAAAGCAAAATCTTGGACAACCTCAATCTTTTCTCCATTTATCATGAAGTTGGGTACTGACCCAGTTGTAAGGATTTTGTTTTGTTGATGTTGAGGTGCAATCCATACTGTGTTCTTTGATCTTCATCAGTAAATCATAATCAAGGAGCATCTGTATGTACTGTCACTTCACCAGCTCTCTCTCATGAGGGTACTTCGGTGCTCAATCCAACCTATTCTCTGTTTATTAGCTTACCTACTTCCTCATCTTCATGCCCACCTACACTCCATTGATGTCCAGAGTTATTTCTCACCCTGGCCTCTTCTACAAACTCAAACCCACACAGCTGAGAGTCACCTGGACACATCCATCTGGATGCACCACAGATGATAAACAACTAATGTGTTCAATCCCAAAATCATTGTTTCCTCTCTTCACCATTGGCTTTTTCTCCTGGGTCCCCAAATCATGCATTGAGCACCCACCAATTACCCCACATAGGACCTGAGCAACACCCTGTACTGTTCCTTCCTGTTTGTCATGTCTGGCCAAATTCACATGGTTCGTCAGGTGACTCCTTTATCCACCTCTCCTCACCATCTCCCATCCCTCCCTAATGCAGGACATCTGCCTCTGTCACCAGGACAATAGCGACAGTCTCGTCCTTCCTTACCTCGCCTTTCCTTCAATATTTTTCACCGCACCATCACCCAAGTGATTTTTCCAGAACTTAAATATCTGATCCAGTTATTCTCCTGCTTCTGCAAGTTCAGGACGACTAGATAATGGGCCCTGTGAGAGGTAGGACCTCATTTACAATTTTTATGAGTTGCAGTACTGGCAGGAGACAGATGGCTCACACACTAAGCTGGATACTGAAGAGAGTTTGATAAAATGACTAGTGAACAAGTTGTGCACAGTTTAACTCATTAATCACACAGCATCTTATTTATAGGACAGTAACTCACTCATTAGGGGAGAAAGACATGGCAACCCACTCCCAAGGCAATCCGGAAACAATCTGCCATTGAAAACCCTATGAGGGTCGCTATGAGTCGGACACGACTCGACAGCACTTAACAACAACAACTCAACAATAACTCACTCATTATAAGGAAATGTTCATGATACTGCAGTTTCCATTAGACTAAACAAAAGCAAATAGGTGGAAGATCAGATTGTGATATAGTGTGGTAATATGTGCATCCACACGATTCTGACATAAATTCCAAGATATAGTAATCAGCAAATTCATTATTGTCCTACAAATAGGATGCTGCGTGTTAACAGGTTATGGAGGGCAACAAAGAAGACACAACACCCAGGACAAGTTAACAGCAGCAGCCATTGGCCAGTCTAGCCCTGGAGAGCGTCTGGAGAAGGTGGCCTACCAGCAGCTGTCATCTGGGGGATATAACCACTGCTGACTCCCAGGGACGGAACTGGGAGTGATAAATACCCTGATCTCTGTTTCTTCACCATCTGGGCTCTTGCTAGGGCCTCTAATTTGCCACCCGTAACCAGGAACAGAGGTCTGGGTGCCTGCTGATACAGTCAGTCTGCAGGGTTAGCTTTCAGGGCACAGATCAATGCAGAGAAGTGTGTCTAGTGGGCGGGAAGAAGCCAATGGAAAATCCCAGCACTTTGCTACTTCCCTGGCACTGAGGGAGACCACTCAGCTGAAAGAACCAAAGAATCGCTATTTCCAAATGCACATGAGAAGGATGGCATCCACATATCCTGGCCTGGCACTTAAAATCCTCTAGAATCTAACCCAAACTCCTTTTCACGTCCTATGCCCAGCTTTCTGCTAAAATGCTGCTTCCTTATCCAAGGCACAGTTCAAATGGCACCTCATCAGGGAAGCTGTCCCTTGCTCCCCAATAAAAACAGCCACTCTGTTCCACTGACCTAACTCATCCTTTCGCTTTATTATAGTATGCACTGTTTTTCACACAAATTTCTTTACGTTTTCCCCCCAACCACTAGGAGCACCACCATATTCATCTCACCATTTCCCACATCTAGTACCTATTAAGTGTTTAAAAAAACAAGAACTAGTCTGTTAATTAAAAGTGACAAGATAGAATTATGAGATATGACCATTCCTAATGCTTATGTTGGAGGCAATGAGTTTTTCTGTCCCTTGCCAAAGATGGTGTGGGTTTCATTTCTGATTTTTTTTTTTTTTTTTTTTTTTTTTTTTTTTTTTTTTTTTGCGGTACTGGGGTTTGGACCCAGTGCCTCGCACTTGCATGCTCTGCAAATGCTGGACCACTGAGCTGCACCCTCAGTCCATTTTCTTACTTTTTGAGACAGGGTCTCGCTAAATTACGCAGACTGCCTCTGGTCTCGAACTTGCAATCCTCCTGCCTCCGCCTCCGGAGCCGCTGGGATTACAGGCATGCGCCACTGCGCCCGGTTCTTCATTTCTGATTCTTAAAAATAGATGTAATACCTTAGAGATTTGAGATTGAAATCTGATTCAATTTTGTTGATGTATAATCAAAACCAGGGTAAAAAAGACTTGGAAGGTGCTTCAATTCAGATGTATGCAAAGCAAAACACATGGCAACTAGCATCAAGGGAAAGTCTCACTGGTAGTGAAGCACACCTGCTTGCAATTTCTGCTTCGGAGTCTCAAGCATTGTAAACTAATGGACGTGGAAGCCACTACTTGGAAGCAAAGTTTACAGTCCACTTACTGGTGGAGAGGCATTTGTGGACACAGGCTATGAAACTTGTTTTCATTTTGGTGTTTTTTAAAATCTAATTTCCATGCAAATAGAAAAGGATGGTTTAAGAGTGTTGACTCTGAATTTTGTTTGAGTATCAAGCGGCATGACTAATATTTAGGGGGTTGGATGATGTCCAAGGAATTCTTAAGAAATTCCAGTATTAAAAAAGAAGCCAAATATGTCGTGATGAGAGAATTCAGTGTCCCCAGTAATAAATGAGCTGGCTCAGAAGAGCCCATTTGCACTGTCCATTAGCTCTGAAGCAATTCTGTTCCCAAGAATCTGTGCTCATGGAAGAAAACCAACTGTTGAAGCAGTGGTTAAAAATTCATTTATTCAAATTCTTTTAAAATGGGATTTTAAATGTTCAGAGGGAGGAAAAAAAAAAAAACCACACAAAATTTTAGTCCTGAGGGGGAAGGTCTTGCTAATAGAGTTTTAACATGTGATTCATTCTGCATTCTTATAGTGAATAACTCGGAGAGGGGGCCTGAACTTTAAAAGTGGTAGTGAGGAGGAAGGGAAAGATTTAGTTGCCTAGGATCATGCTTCTGATTAACAGGAAAAAAATCATGAAAAACAGGTGTGAGGAAATTGAGTATATAATTCCAGGTTTTAAGAAATTTCTCTTGGAAGATGGCATATAAGAATTCAGCCTTGCCTTTAGGTATAAGGCATTGCCTTATATACACTAATATGTATATATTAGGTTTTTGAAACAGTATCTTGCTATGTAGCCCAGGCTGATCTTGAACTCTCAATTGTCCTTTGTTGGCCTCCCAAGTGCTAGGATTACAGGCATGCGCCACCATACCCAGATCAGGTTCTTCTATCTGAATGAGGGAAAAATTGAAGAGATGCTGTTAACCTGTGAGGTTCTTAAGATAAAATAGTCTGAAAAGGGCAATTAGCTCATTTTGTCTGCTAAAAGCCAATGAATAGGAGAAAGGCTTTCAAAATAACCAGTCTAAGATCCCCATACAGAAAAAAAAGCAGTAGAGGCCCAGAAAGCACTGTTTCTTCCTAACATCACCCCAAGGACCAACCCCAGCATATGTGATGTTACAAACCAAGTGAAATTTAAAAACTAAGATGATGGAAGTTGGGTTTGTAATTTCCCTTATTTTATTACAGATTTGGTAGCAAGATATTATTTTAGTTGAATGATATTTTCCATTGCTTTGATAAGGAGTTAAACCTTCCTAAAAGTAAAAATATCACACACATACATCATTTGTTTTTAGCTACATGTTGTCGTCATTCGTTGGGTGCTGTCAAATCGGGTCCAACTCATAGAGACCCTATGCACAACAGAACACAATACTGCCTGACACTTGTGCCATGCTGTGTTCTTTGATCTTCATCAGTAAATATTTCAAATCCTCTTCACCTTCAGCAGAGTTGTGTCATCTGCATAACAGGTTGTTAATAAGTCTTGCTCTAATCCTGATGCTACTTTCTTTTTCATAAAGCCCAGCTTCTTGGATTATTTGCTTAATATAGAGACTGAAGAGATATGATAAAAAGATATAGCTCTGATGAACACTTTTCCTGACTCTAAACCAGTCAGTGTTTCCTTGTTCTGTTTGAATGACTGCCTCCTGGTCCATGTACAGATTCCTCATGAGTACAATTAGGTGCTCTCGTATTCCCATTCTTCACAATGTTATCCATAATTTGTTATGATCCACACAGTCAATAACTTTGCATAGTCAATAAGACATAGATAGACTTCTGCCTGTTGTTCTCTGCGTTTGGTAATATCCTTCTGCCATCAGCAATGATGTCCCTGGTTCCACGCCCCCTTCTGAATCCCACTTGATTTTCTGGTGGTTCCCTGTTAATATATATATAGATCTATAGATATAGATATATAGATATATAGATCATTTTTGAATGATCTATAGTAAAATTTCACTTGAGTGAGCTATTAATGATATCGTTTGATAATTCCCACATTTGGTTAGATCTCTTTTCTTGGGATAGGCACAAATACGGATCACTTCCAGTCAGTTGGGCAGCTAGCTGTTTTCTAACTCTCTTGGCATAAACAAGTGAGCACCTCCAGTGCTGCATCAGTTTGTTGAAATACCTCAATTGGTAGTCCATCAATTCCTGGAGCCTTATATTTTGCCAATTCTTTCAAGGTAGGTTCCACTTCTTCCTTCAGTACCATTAGTTCCTGATCATAAGCAACTTCTTGAAATGGTTGAGTCAACTGTTCCAAATCTGCATCCACAGTTGCTTCCCCTAGTGGTCATCTCCATAATTGCAGGCCAGTATCATTATATACCCCTCGGCAAAAGGACCCAGTACATTTACGACCAGTGAACATGATTTTAGGAAGATTCCTGGTTTCTGGTATGTCCTAAGGCGCACTGACACAGGGAAGGAGGACCAAAGAGTCATTGGTCCCTTCCAAATTGGAATAGCTGCTCGTACCTGAAAACTCTATGGCTTGACATCTACTGATCTGAATCTTGGTTTCATTCTCATTCCTGCTCCAAGAACTTCCAGTTTGCATTTCTGTCTCTCTTTCAGTATAGTATCCTGGCAACCACCTCCAAGGTTCTACTGTCTGACAAACAAGGCAGCAAGGCCAAAGGAGTAGGACAGAGGTTTCTTAAAGCGGGGCCTGAGAAGCAGAGTAAATACAAGGGAAAGTAAGGTGGCGAGAGGGGAGGAAGGTTGGGAGGGAGGGAAAAAGGAAGAAATATTTCCAAAGGAATTGAAATCAGCATGCCAAAGGGATATATACACACCTATCATACCACCCTGGTGTCTCATCCTGTCTGATCTCAGAAGCTAAGAAGGGTTGGGCCTAGTTAGTCTTTGGATGGGAGACCGCCTGGGAATACCCGGTGTTGTAAGCTTGGGAGAATGACCCAGTACCCCACTCTCAAAACAATCAGCCATTGAAAATCCTATGAATAGCAGAGAAACACTGACATAGTGCTGGGCATGGCACAGTCAGGCAGTGTTTTGTTCTATTATATATAGAGTCACTATGATTAGCACCTAACAACAATGCGCACTGCAGCATTATTCACAATAGACAAAATATAGATACAACCTATGTACGTCTCCATTAACAGATGAATGAATTTTTTAAAAACAGTGTGTGTATATATACACAATAGAATACTATTCAGCCTTAAAAAGAAGGAAATCCTGTCATTTGCAACAACATAGATGGGCCTGCAGGTTATTATACTAAGTGAAATAAGCCAGGCAGAGAAAGAAAACTAACATATGTTCTCACTTATATGTTGAATCTAAAAAAGTTTTCTCATAGTGGCACAGAATAGAATGCTGCTTACCAGAGGGTGGAGGGGGTGAGGCACAAGAAGAACGGGACTGAGAAATTATTAATCCAAGAGTACAGAGTTTCAGACAGATAGAAAGCCTAAGTTTCAAGACCTGGAGCACAGCTCACTGACTATAGTCAATGTATTATATATTTCAAAATCTCTGAAAGTAAATTTCAAATACATCGTCATAAAAATAACAGGAAAGTGACATGATAGATACACTAAGTAGCTTCATTTAATCTTTCTACATTTCTACATATAACATCTTATCACATAAATGCATGCAATTATGATTTGTCAATTAAAAATAATATTAATTTGAAAATATCCCACATCATTTTGTCCAGAAAATAAAATTGGAATATTCCCTAACTTTGAGACCAGCATAACCCTGATTCCAAAAATTGACATGAATATAGTAAGCAAAGAACATGATAGGCCAATATAGCTCATGAGAACAGCTGCAAAAGTCCTGACCAAAATACTAGCAGATTGTATGTAGTGACAAGTAAATAAGGAGATCATATCATAGCTGAGTGAGGTTTACTTCATAATGCAAGAATCATTTAGCATTCAAATACCAACCAATGTTAATTCACCATATTAACAGAAAAAATAGTATCTCAATATAGTTAGAAAAAAGCCTTTGATAAAATCCAATACCTATTCATGATTTAAAAAATCTCTCAGCATTAGGAACAGAAGAGAACTTATTTAAACAGACAATGAGTATGTTATATATCCATAGTTAACACCGCAGATAATGATGAAATGCTGTACTCTTTCCCCCTGTGTTTGACAAGATAAGGTTGTTCACAATCTGGCTCCCAACTGAAGGACCAAAGCAAACAATTAGAATAAGTGAAAGTCAAGTTGTTGTTGTGAGGTGCCGTCGAGTCAGTATCCGACTCATGTGCTGGGAATTGAACTCAGGACCTCAGAGACTGCAGCGCAGCACTCTACCAACTGAGCTAAATCCCAGCCCCGAAAGTCAAGTTACTAGATATAAATTCAATACACATAAACCAGTAAGTGTAAAGAATTTAAATTATATAAATTATGTTCTTAAATTACAATGGAATTAAATTAAAACTCAGTAATGACAAGATATCTGGAAACTCTCAAATATAAGGAAAATCAAAAATATGTTTCTGTGGATCAAAGGACAAATTATAAGGGAAATAGTAAATATTTCAAACTGAATGAAAATAAAAGCAAGAGATAACAAAACTTATGGGCTGTAGCTAAGATAGCGCTTAAATGAAAAGATATACTATAAAAAGCAAACATTTTTTTAAAAAAGAAAGGTTCTATGACCTGGGCTCTTAAAAATCTACAATAATAAGAAGAAATTAAGTTCAAAATAACAATAAAATTCAATGAAATAGAAAACAGGAAAAAAAGACTTAAGAAAATCAAATGTTAGTTTTTTGTTTGTTTGTTACGCAGTACTTGGAGTAGGGTTCAACTCAGGGCCTCACACACATGCTTTTGCAAGAGCTCCACCACTGAGCCGTAACCCCAGCGCATTTTTGACTTTCTATTTTGAGGCAGGGTCTTAGTTATACAGGATGCCTCCGGCCTCAAACTTATGATCCTTTGCTGTGACTCCCAAGTCACTGTACCACTGTGTTCAGCAAAAGCTAGCCCTTAAAAGATGATCAAGAAAATGGAAATATCTCAAGCTAGACTAATCAAGAGAATAAAAAGAAAAGATATAAATTATCAATATAGGAACGATGAAGAGAATATTACTACAGTTTCTATAGCCAGTAAACAGTTATAAAGGGAATATTATAACTTCATATCAATGAATTTAAAAACTTAGATGAAATGGAAAAATTCTTTGAAAGAGACAAATTACCAAAGCTTCCTCAATTACAAATATATATTCTAAATAGTCATATATCTAATGAGTAACTTGAATTTGTAGTTAAAATCCTTCCCATAAAGAAAACTCTCAACCCAGAAAGCTTCACTGGTAGATTCTATAACATGTTTAAGGCCAATAATACCAATTCTCCACAAATCCCAGAAAACTGAAGAGGAGGGATTAGTTCCCAACAATATTTGAGATGAACATTAACCTGATAGCAAAACCACACAAAATCATTACAAGAAAAAAACAGTGACAATAATGCAACACAAACCTATACATTCATGAACACTGATGTAAAAATACAAAATTTTAGTAAACTGTAACAACAACATATGAAAAGATCATGACCCAGTAGAGTTAATTCAAGGAAAGTAAGGTTGATTTATATCTGGAAAATCAACTAAATCACCATATTTATAAACGGAAAAAGAGTGAAAGCACACAATCATCTCAAGAGATACTAAAATTAAAAAAAAATAAGAGGTTGGTGGAGTCCAATAAATATTTACACAAGAAACTCTAGGCAAATTAGGAATAGAAGAGAAGTTTCTCAATTTGTTAAAAATGATCTAAGAAATCTTACACCTAACAAAGCACACTTAACACTGAAAGACTAAATACTCTAAGATGATCTCCCACTACTTCTATTAAGCATTACAATAGAGATTCTAACCAGTGCAATAGGCAAGAAAAAGAAGAGACAAACAATTTAGAAAAGAGGCATAGAGTTTGGAAAAAACGGTCTTTATTTGCATGTAACATTAATGTATTTGTAGAAAATTCTTAAAAACCTACAACCACTTCCCCAGGAACTAATGAGGTAGAAACGTTACAAGATACAAAGTTAACATGTAAACTGAGCAAGGTGGTGTGCACTGTAATCACAGCAATTTGGGAGGTGGAGGTAGCAGGACTTTGAGTTTGAGGCCAGAGGCAGCCTGTGTAACTTAGTGAGACCCTGACTCAATAGAGGAAATAAAAAATGGGCTAAGCGTGCAACCCAGGGGTACAGCACTTGCAAAATATGTGCAAGCCCTGGGTTTAACCCCCAGTACTACAACAAAACAAAGCAAATAACAAAGTTAATGGACACGAATTCATTTTATTTCATATATCAATTTTAAGTTTAAATTTAAAAGATACCATTAACAATAGCATTGAAAATATCAAACAGTGATAGATTTTTTTAAAAAGATGCACAAGATATATTAGCTTATTTGCAGTAACTTTAGTGCACATATGTGGCAAAACTTATCAACTGTAAGCCGGGCATGGTGGTGCACACCTGTAGTCAGTCCCAGCTACTCAAAAGATTACGGCAAAGGAATCTCTTGACCCTAGGACTAGGCTAGGTAACCACTACTGAAACCCTGTCACACACACACACAAACTTTTCAATTGTCAACTTTAATTATATATAACTTCTTGTACACTAGTTATACTTCAATAAAGCTATAAAAAGCAACTACTTTCAACTATGTATATGATAATCAATAAACAGGAAAATGAAATTTTAAAAATACCATTTATAAGAGCACTGAAGACATGAAATACCTAAGGAAAAATTAATAAAAGATATGCAATCCCTCTATATTGAAAATTATGCAATGTAACAGAAAATCAAAGAGGACCTAAGTAAATGGAGAAATATTCCATGATAATGACAGGAAGATTCAATATTGCCAAGACATCAATTCTTTTCCAGGTGACCTATAAATTCAATGCAATCTCAACAAAAACCTTAAGTTTTTTTTGGGGGGGGTGAAAGGAAAAAGTTATTTTTTAAACTTACATGGAAATGTAAAAGATCTAGAATATCTCAGACAATCTTAAGGAATAAGATAAAGTTAGAACATTTAAGTTACCAGATTTAAGACTTAGTAAGAAACTATGGTAGCTAACACCATGTGGTATTGGCACAAGAATAAACAGATTCGCACATGGAAAAAAAAATGGTCAAGAAAAGATCCACACATATATATAGTTAAACAGGAGTGTCACTTTAATTCAGTAGAGAATTTTTTAAATGATGCTAGAGCAATTAAATACATATATAAGAGAAAAAAAGATTCTTGCCATCTTCCCCTCAGCTTAAATCATATACAAGAGTAAATTTCAGATGCTCATTAATTTAAATGTAAAAATGAAAACAATATAGCGTATGAGAGGGTAATGGGGAAGTTAACATGAGCAATGTACAGTGAAATACATGTGTGGAAATGTCATAATGAACCCTATTAAGTTGTACATTAAAAATTACTAATAAAAGAAGTTGAAAAATAAAGTCTTTGTCATATAAAAATACAATATAGCTTTTAGGAAAAAATACATATGTCTTTGTATATAAAGATTTCTTAAACTGAAACAAAAGTATAAGACTTAAAGGAAAAAATGATAAACTGAATTTCATTAAAATTAATTAAGAGGTTAAAAAGGAAAGCCCCACAGTGGGAGAAGACAGTGCGATATGTGTAGGGGTGTGTGTGTGGAAGGACACACACATACATATAAATATATATATGTGTGTATGTATGTATGTGTGTATATGCATACACACACACACACACACACACACACACACACACACACACACACGCAAGACTCATACTCAGGATTTAATAACAATTTCCACAAAAAATAAAGGCAAACCCAATGAAAAAATGGGCAAATGACCTAAACAAGCATTTCATGAAGGAGCGTATCTAAGTGGCCAATAGAATAATGAAATGTGATAAGCTGTATTACTCATTAAAGAAATCCAAAAATTAAAAATCCAATACCCCCAGGCATGGTGGCACATGCCTGTAATCTCAGCATTTGGGAGGCTGAGGCAGAACGACCTCAAGTTCAAAGCGAGTCTAGGTTACATAGCAAGTTCCAGGCCAGCCTGGGCTATATAGTAAGACCCTGTTAAAAAAAAAAAAAATCCAGCTGGGCACAGTGGCACATGCCTGTAATCTCTGCAACCCAGGAGGCAAAGGCAAGAGGACTACAAGTTTGAGGCCACAGGCAGCCTGCATAACCTAGCAAGACCCTGTCACAAGATAAAAAGTAAAAAGGTGGATGGAGGTGCAGCTCAATGGTAGAATGCTTGCAAAGTATATGCAAGGCCCTGAGTTCAACCCCTCAACTATCTCAAAAATAATTTCCATACAATACCATTATATACTTCATGATAAATGGAAAAAAGATTGAAGTTGTCCACGATTTTGCTTTACCTGAATTTGTAGTTCAAATCCTTCCCATGAAGAAAAGTCTAAACCCAGACAGCTTCACTGTTATAGATTCTATAACATGTCTAAGGCCAATAATACCAGTTCAACACCCACAGAAACAGCAGTCAAGCAATCAAAAGACATACTGCATTGGGAAAAACTGTTGCAAAAGACCTCTTTATAGTGTTGAAAAATTAAGATGTCACATTGAAGATGAAAGTGCACCTCACTAATGCTATGGTATTTCCAGTCGCACCACATGCTTGTGAAAGCTGGATGTTGAACAAGGGAGACAGAAGAATTGATGCTTTTGAATTATGGTGCTGGAAATGAATATTGAATATACCGTGGACTGCCAAAAGAACCAACAGATCCATCCAATAAGAAATGCAATCACAGTGCTCCTTGGAAGCAAGGACAGTTAAGACTGTGTCTTACGTATTTTTGGACATGTTGTCAGGAGGGATCAATCCCTGAAAAAGTTCATCTTGTTTGGGAGAATGGCAGGTCAATGAAAAAAAGTAAGCTCCTTAACTAGATGGATTTACACAGTGGCTGCAGCAATGGGCTTAAACATAAAAAAGATCACATATGTGGCACAGTGTCAGGTACTGTTTTGTTCTGTTGTATATAGGGTCACTATGAGTAGGACCTGACTCAACACCTAGTGACAACAGCAGCAGCAGTAGAGAGTTGTATAATTTTTTTATTAGTACATGTTAATTGTACAAAATAGTGGGTTTTACTGTGACCTTTTGATACATGCATATAATGTACTTTGATCATATTAATCATCCATTACCATCAATTCCCTGCTCCCCCTGTTCCCTTCTTTCCTGATAATGCCCCTTCTATGTTCATTATAACTTTCTTTTCTAGGTTACAGAAATGAGACATTACTTCATACTGGTTAAGATGGCAATTATCAAACAAACAAAAGATAAGTATTGTCAAGAATGTGGAGAAAAAGGAACTGATGGTAAGAATGTGCATCAAGATAGCCACACAAGGCCAGGCGTGGTGGCGCATGCCTGTAATCCCAGCAGCTTGGGAGGCAAAGACAGGAGGATCGCAAGTTCGAGAACCAGAGGCAGTCTGTGTAACTTAGCGAGACCCTGTCACAAAAGAAAAAAAAAAAAGGGCTGGGGGTGCAGCTCTGTGGTCCAACACTTGCAAAGCATGCAGGCACAAGGCCTTGGGTTCAACCCCCAGTACCACACACACAAAAAAAAAGATAGCCACACAATAAGATCAAAAACTACAGTGAACGCTGCTGCCAAGTGCCATATAAGAGAAAGGCTGGTATCTCCAATACAGGAAGAAGTGCATCAAACTTTGTTGTTAGTGTGACAAGTTTCAGCTGTGGTTATGATCCTGAGACCAAGGTTCAGAGTTCTCAATGAAAATCATTCAGTTTTCTTAGTGTGAAAAAAGTGCATCAATCAAGATCCAATGTCAAGTTAATGTTAATTGTCTTTTTTGACCTTAATAGAATTGTGCAAGATGAGTTTGCATCCAGGAACACTACTGTGAACTCGGAATATTATAAAGGACTATGAGAGTGTTTAAAATGTGCATAGAATTTGGGTGTGGTGGCATACGTCTGTAATCCCAGAGACTCAGGAGGCAGAGTCAGGAGGATCACAAGGGCAAATCGAGAGGCAGCTTGTGTAATTTAGCAAGACCCTGTCTCAAGATAGAACAGTAAAAAATGTGCTGAGGGTATAGCTCAGTGGTAGAGCACTTCCAAAGCATGTGTGAGGCCCTGGATCCAACCTCCCAATACTCGGGGGCTGGGGGAAAATACATGTAGGAAACAGCCCGAGAAATAGGCAAATGGTTTCTTCCCTCATTGTAACAATGCTCTGTGTCACATATTGTTCTGGTATGGCAATTTCTGACAAAAACATTACAGTATGTCCTCATCCACCTTATTCACCAGATCTAGCACCATGGAACTTTATGTTCTTCCTCAAAGTCAAAAGGACCATGAAAGGTAAATGTTTTGAATCAATTCGGGACATCAAGGCTGACACAACAGTGCAACTAAAAGATACTCATGAAAGAGGATTTCCAGAACTGCTTAAAAATGAGGCAAGAAAAATGGGATAAGTGTGACTGAAGGCAGGACGACAATTCTGAGGGAGATAAATGGCAACGTGTCTTTTACTGTAATACTTTTTGAAATTAAACATTCACCATATTTTTATCACACCTCCTAATATAGAAAACAATATGGAGGCTCTTGCACAAATTAAAAACAGAACTATCATATGATCTAGCAATCTCATTTCTGGATATACATGCAAAGGAATTGAAATCAGGATCTTGAAAAGACATCTGCACTCTCATGTTCACCACAGCATTATTCATAACAGCCAGCACCTAGGAGCAAGCTAAATGTCCATCAACAGACAAATGGATTAAAAAATGTGGCACAACCATATAGTGGAACATAACTCAGCCTTAAAAAGGAAACATTTTCATTTGTGAGAACATGGATGAACCTGGAGAACATTTTGCTAAATAAGTCAGGCACAGAAGGACAAATACTACATAATATCACATGTATTACTGTTGTTGTTAGGTCCCATCTAGTCGTTATCTGACTCATAGCGACCCCACTTATAACAGGTGAAACACTTTGTCAGTGCTTCTCTGTTATTCATAGGGTTTTCAATGGCAGATTGATTTTTGGCAGCAGGTTGCCAGGTCCTTTTCCCAAGCCTACAGTATCTGGGGGCTGGGATTTAGCTCATGTGGTAGAGCACTGCGCTGCAGTCTCTGAGGTCCCAAGTTCAATTCCCAGCACTGCAAAAATGGGAGAAGGACCTGGCAATCCACCCCCAAAGGCAATCCCAAAGCAGTCAGCCATTGAAAACCCTACAAGGGTCACTGTGAGTCGGATACCTACTTGACTGCACCTAACAACAGTATCTGGTGTTCCCAGGCAGTCTCCCATCCAGTACTAACCAGGCCTGGCCCTGCTTAGCTTCCAAGATCTGACAGGATCGGATGCCACAGTGCTACGGCTGCAGGCATCACAGGTGTTAGGAATTTCAAATAGTTAAACTCATAGAAGCAGAGTAGAATTGTAGTTGCCAAGGGCTAGGGGAGGAGAGAAAAAATAGGTATTTGTCAAAGGGTATAAAGTTTCAGTTTACATGATAAATAAACCCTAGAGATGTACTCTATAGCACAGTGCCTATAGTTAGCAATACTGTATTATACAATATACTGAAATTTACTAGAGAGTAAATAGTATATCATCATCGCCAGGCAAGAGAAACTTTAGGAGGTGATGGCATAGATTGTGGTGAAGTTTCACAATCAAACTTACCTCCAAACTCATCAAGTTGTATAAATTAAATATGGATTAATCTTTGTATGTTGATCATACTTCAGTAAAGCAGATTTAAAAATGAGTGAAGGGGATGTATCCCAAAGGATGTGTTAGAAGACAAGGGAGAAAAAAGGAAAGCATACTAGTCAGGCATCATCACCCATGACGGCCTACCATGGAGCGTTTAATAATCCATTTTTAGAAAAATCAATAAAGCAATTACTTTCCCAATCAGAAAAAAAGAAAATGCAAGGGAGGTCTCTTAACTGGGCACTAGGCTCTAAAGCCTGCCACACTGAATGGAAAATAGAAATTGATGAAGATGAGATGGATTTATTTATAGTCTGGCCAAACTCAGAAGAGAAAAACAGGTCTTTTTTTAAAGTTCTCTGTGGTAATCCACCATCTTTTATAAGACCAAGAGATGAGATAAAAACCAAATGAAAGACAAGAAATATGTAGCTTGAGCAGTTAGCTGGTGTTAGTTTGAACTGGGAGGGACTCCTCTTCTTAATGTCTACAGTTTAGGCTCCCAGGAAGCACTCACTGAGTTTCCAGGGACAGTGTCCATTTTCCATGAGACTAAATAACAATTATTATTGGAATCTTTGATTCCTCTGTCTCCCTAGCTAGAGGGGAACCTTGCTGAGGGTAGAAATGGGGACTTATTTACTCCTGTAAGCTTAGCGCTTATCAGAGCCTGGGGAAGAGCAGGTGCTCAAACCAGGATTTTGGATGAATAAACCCACCTGTAATATCTTTGGGTTTCTAGACTGTTAATATGTATTTGAATCACCTAGGGATCTTGGTAAGATGCAGATTCTGATTGAGCAGGCCTGGGGTGGAGCCTTAGATTCTGAGTTTCTAACAAGCACCCGGGGTGCTGCTGCAGATGTTGCTGCTTGTATGAACCATACTCTAAGTAGCAAATTTCAGTCTACTGACAAGGAATCCATGGGAATCCAACTGTGTAAAGAGGTAAAATAAGAGCCAGCAAGGGTTTTTAGAAAGAAAAATAACAGGAAGATCAGGAGACCTGGATTCTAGTAACAGATCTTCCACCTAGGAGCTGGTGAACTTAAACAAGTTTCTACACCTCTTTAAACCTTATTCCCAATTGCCAGGGGTCAGGATTCCCTACCCATCCTGCTCCTCATCAGTGTCTGAGCTGCTACAGTGAGGGCCTGAGGCTGAGAGGGAAAGCACGGAAGGCCAACCTAGGCCCTTGTAGTCTTAGATAATCTCTAAGATTGTACACGAGCATGTGATCAAGAGCTAAGATCAACATACATTACAGAAAAGAATCTCTGAACTCACAACTGCCACTCAGAATGCTGACCTCAAATTTTATATTTAATTCTACTTGATAAATTATGTCTTCCACCTTCTAGTGGCTTTCATTTCTCTAAGATGGCTTTTACTAGCTTTTTTGGAACTGCTCTTTTTTCCAGTACTGAGACTGAAACCTCATACATGCTAGACAAATGCTGTACCACCAAGCTACAGCCCCAGCTGTAACCCCCACTTTAATAAGAATCTTTTGCCAGGCACAGTGATGCATGCCTATAATTCTAGCAACTCAAGAGGCAGAGGCATGAGGATCACAAGTTCAAGGACAGACGCAGCCTGCATACTTTGCAAGACATTCTCAATATAAAAATTAAGGAGTTAGGGGTTCAGGTCAGTGGTAGAGCACTTGAAAGTATGCATGAAGAACTGTGTTTAACCCCCAAGTACCACCAAAAGTAATAATAATAATAATGATAATAATAAGGATCTTCTGATCTCTGACTCTTACCCCCCCTTCTTCCAACTGAAGACTCTCTTGTACCTTTCCCTATGCCTTACAAATAATAATGAAGTGACAGCTCAACATTTATTAAGCATCCACTGTGTGCTATATGCATGGTTAAGACCCCTGTATAGACTATATTGGGGTTGGGGTTTAGCTCAGCTGGTAAAGCGCTGCTCCACACTAAGGATGCGGGCTTGATCACTAGCACCTCAAAAACAGAAGAACGTGGCAATCAACTCCCAAAGCAATCTCAAAACAATCAGCCATTGAAAATCCTATGAGAGTCACTATGAGTTGGACATGACTAAATGGCATCTAACAACAACAGATTGTAGTGATGTTTCCCAAAATGTGGTACCTATCAATTATAGCATGTGATATATAGACAAGTATTAATAGAGGTCAAGTATCCCTTATTCAAAGTATTCAAAGTGTTTGGCACCAGAAGTGTTTTGGATTTTTTTTTTTTTTTTTGCATATTTGCACATATGAGATATCTTGGGGGAGGGCACCAAAGCTTAAACACTAAATTCATTTGTTTCTTTTTACTTTGCTACTAGAGGGGTTGTTGAACCAGGGGCCTCACCCATGGTTTCCAAGTGTTCTACCACTGAGCTGCACCCCCAGCCCACTTTTCACTTTTTATCTTCAGATAGGGTCTCATTAAGTTATGCAGGCTGCCTCTGGCCTCAAACTTGCAATTTTCCTGTTTCCACCTCCCAAATCACTGGGATTACAGGCATACGTCACCGTACCCAGTTCATTTATGTTTCATATCCACCTTATAGTACACAGACTCACAGTAACTATATATATTTCTAGTGTACCTGTGTTTTTACTGAGACCTGTCTGTCATATGAAGTCAAGAGTTTTTCATGTGTGGTATCATGTCAGTGCTCAAAAAGTACTGGATTTTGCAGCATTTTGGACTTGCAGTAAATAATGACTTTTCCACTTAGGGTAACTAGGTAAAGTTTCCCTTAAAAATAAATGAGTCCACATAAGAAAAAAGCAAATTTTGAAAAAGCATGCCACCTAGAATGGATATAATAATAAAACGGATGCTAACAGATGTTGGAAGGATGTGAGGAAGCAGGGACCCTCGAACAAAGCTGGTGGAAATGTTAAATGGTTCAGTTACTTTGGAAAATAGGCTGTCAGTTCCTCAAAAGATTAAACAAAGAACTATCACATGACCTAATAATTCTACTCCAAAGGATACACCCAGGAATGTTCACACCATTATTTACAATACCCTCAAAGTGCAAACAACTCAAATTTCCATTAACTGATGGATGGATAAATAAAATGCAATGGAACATTAGCCAGCCGTAGAAAGGAAGGCAGTACTGATAAATGCTACAATGTGGATGAATCTTAAAATACTATATTACATGAAAGAAGCCAGACATAAACAGGTGTGGTGGCACACATCTGTAATCCCAGCTATTCAGAAGGCTGAGCCAGGAGGAGTGTAAATTTAAGGCCAGTGGCCAGATTATAATACAGTTGGCCCATGAATGTGAAATAAAAAATAATTGAGGACATATATATGGAAAAGTTGGGAAAACACTGGATTAGATCAACAATGTAATAATCCTCAGAGGTGAATGTTGCTGTTTTCCTGTTACAAAACCATTGCTCTTACCTCACAGGCTGCACTACTTCCCATGCCCCAGATTCAGTCTCCAGTCATACTTTGTATGAGAATGTACCATAGGAATCTCTCTGACTCGGACCTGACCTGCATCAAAGACAATCACCTACTACCCTGACTTGGGCTGAAAGCTGAGACAGAAGGTATCTGTGCTGGTTTCCAGGCAGTGGGAAAGAACACACTCATTGTACAAAGTGGGAAACCAAGGACTGGGTACCACAGGTAGTCAGAAATACCATTAAACCTCTGGAGAAAATCCATCACCAAGATACTGCTGGTCACCAAATTATGTCCCCTTCCATATGCAGAGCTATGGTGAGGAAATGCTTGCCCACCTGGGATACATCTCCTAGATTCCTTTGCAGGTAGGTGTGGCCTCAGCCAAAAGAAAGGCTTGACTCTACATTTATTGCTATTGTCCCAGCTTTGCCAAATCAATACTCTCTAATTGAAAGATAACATTAATGCACATAAGTAATTATAAAAGGTCAGGCTGCTATAACAATGTACTATAGACTGGCTGGGCTGGGATTTAGCTCAGTTGGTAGAATGCCACTCTGTAGTCTCTAAAGTCGCAAGTTCAAGTCCCAGTACCACAAAAATGGAGGAAGGACATGGCAATCCACTCCCGAGGAAATCCCGAAATCATCAGCCACTGAAAACCCTATAAGGGACTATGAGTCAGACACAACTCGACAGCACCTACCAACAAATAGGCTGGCTTAAATGACAGAGTTTATATTCTTATAGTTTTGGAGTCCAGAAGCTCAAAAATCAAGGTACTAGCAGGGTTGATTTCTCCCGAGACCACTATCCTTGGATTTTAGAAGGCTGTCTTCTTGCTGTCTTCACATGCCCTTTTCTTTGTACACACACATCACTGCTGTCTCTTCCTAAGAACACTAGTCACATGAGATTAGGGCCTGCCCATAGGACCTTGTTTAACTTTAATCACCTCTTTAAAGACCTTATTTCCAAATACAATCACATTCTCAGGTACTGGGGGTTAGGGATTCAATACATACACTTTAGGGGGGCATAGCTGCATCCATAGTAATAATTTAAATCATTCTAAGAAAGTATTAGAAAAAAGATAAAATTAAGCTTAATAATAGTTTCCTTAACCCAATATAACCAAATATTGTTATTTCAACATGTGATTAGTATTAAAAACAATGATAAGGTATTGTATGTTCTTTTTTTTAGTTCTGAACCACAGTGTTACAATTCTGGGCTATACGTATCTTCAATGGTCATTCAGCTCTTGATCTATGATCCCAAGAAATAAATCTTTGAGCAAGTTGATATATAATAAACCCCATTATCTGCAGTTTTGCTTTCCATGGTTTCAGTTACCTGAGGTCAACCATAGTCTGAAAATATGAAATGGAAAATTCCAAAAGTCATAAATTTTAAATAACTTCTATTATCATAAACTGTCATAACATTGATTTTATTACTAGTTATTGCTAATCTCTCCTTATGCCTAATTTATAAATTAAACTTTATTATAAGTACGTACATAGAGGGAAAAACAGTACATATATGATTCAGTACTACCAGCAGTTTCAGACACCCAATAGGGGTCCTCCTAAGATAAGGGGGTACTGCTACACAGCTATAAGACACTGCCTATTTGGGCCAAGAGGACATATAATCATGAGGAAATACATGATTAATTTGACAAGGGAGAGTATAGCACCAGCTGTAACCTGGGGTCAGGTGCAACCTGTAATAAGTCCAGAATACTGCAGAGTGAAAATGTGATTAGTATCCCTGGAGTTGATCATGCATAGTCTGTATGGTGGATCTGGTAGTTTTTAAAACCCTACCTACAGGTAAATGCAAATGTATCTGATATGTCACTGGCTTTAGACAGCTAAGTCAGGTCATGGATGAGAATAGATATAAATAGGGCCCATCTCAGAATGTTAGGAACCATGTGTGTCCACACACAGACACTAGCCAGCTCCAGATTGACTGCAGTTCAAAGGCCAAGTGTAAAATCGGTATTTTGGGATTTGGAAAATATTCTCCCAAGGAAACAGGGCCCAAGTCGGGGCTTCTCCTCCTAGATTGGCATCTAGGATATAATGACCAAGTTCCAAAATAATGCTTTTGGGCTTGCTATCCTTAGATGAAGAAGAAGACATGAACTTCCTCCTTTGCCTCCCCTTTTTTTCCACATAGATCAAACAGGAAAAGACAAGTGCATGTGGTTAAAATCACTGGCTAGAAGGGGAGTGAAGTCAAACCCTGCAGGATATAAAGTATAAGTCAGAGAACTGGGTCGAATCATAGGCCCACTGTGTAATTTTGAATAAGCAGCTCAGTCTCTCTGAGCTACAGTGCATCTGCAGAAGAAAGATACTGCCATGGCTACCCCATAGTGGTATGTAGCATAGGAGAGAAAGGGTATATGAGGTCCCTTGCCATAGCCTATGGTAAATGTATGGATCAGCTTTTGCTGTGTAAAAACCTCAAAATCTCAGTGGCATGTAACAATAAGCACATGTCTTTCACTCCTGAAACTAGGATGGCTGGCGAAGCTCTGCCTCAGGCCATGGGTATGAGGTTTGGCCAGGGGATCTTTGCTCCATTATCTTCTTCTGGGGCCCAGGAAGGAGGCACAGCAGCTACATGGGGTATGTTCTTTTCACAATAATGTCAGTAGATAGCAGAGCAAGCCCAACTGTGCAAACATATTTTAAACCTTTGCTTGGCCAAACCCAAACTCAAGGGCTGGAGAAGTGCACTCTGCCCACCATGGGGTCACAGCAAGAGGAAAGATGGAGAATACAATTACAAGGGAGTAAAGAGTTGGAAGCAATAATTCGTTCTACTAAAGCATACAAGTAGAATTATCATCCACTAGTGCTCATTCACCCAATTATTTCAGTGAAAAGCCAGGTAGTTCTTATAGCATTTTCTTCATTCAAAAGAAGGTTGCCATAAGCAAAGTGGCATGTGATAAGCTTATGTAGTAAAGATTACTTAGGGGCTGAGGAGGGAGGCACTACCAGGAGAGCCTCCTGAATTTTTCATCTTGTTATGGCCCTAACAGTAAAGATCTCACCCTGAACCAGCACAAAAGGCATCAAAGGAGGAAATTTCCATAGATACCTGGCCAGGTTAGTTCCAAAACCTAGGGTATAGAAGTTGAAAAATGCTTAGTCCTGGGAGGTACTATCATTTAGAAGCTCTGAGAGTTCTGAGGGTGGGAAAATCACTTGAGAAGTCATGAAGAAGGGAGCATTAAACTTGGCCTATAAGAATGAGCTGTATCTGATTCAAGAAGGATATGGGCAAAAATCATTCCTTGGTGGCTTAGTACAGCAAACATTCATTTTTCTAGAAGGTAAGTCATGACACTAGAGGTTGGTGGATCTCTGATGGGTAGATCAGTGCTGAGTTTGCTTGTAGGTCTGGGAGGATAGAGGCAGCTTTGACCTGGGTGCCTCAACTAGGGCAGGTCTGTTTTGTATGTATCTTGTTTTCCTCCTGGTTTATCAGACTGACCTGGGAACATTGCTCTCACAGTGATGGCAGAAGTAGAAGGTGGCAGGACCTGGACCTGGCATTTTATCACTTCTGCTTCATCCTAGTGACCAGAACAAGTTCTGTGGGTGAACTTTAGTGCCTAAGGGGCCTGCAAAGAACCTGGTAAATGGCATGGATACAGGAAAGGATGAAGAACTGGAACTGTTAATACAAAAGTACAATGGTAGTTATGAGGACAGGGTTTTGTAAAACCTGTGCTCCCAGATGTTATGACCAGGAAACTCCATCCCAGACTCTCAGGAGTAGGAAAGTTCCCTCATGGAACTCCTGCCTCTTGTATGATAGTCCAGCTTCAATGCCTACATCATCTCAGCAGCCCACCACTCCTGGGGCATATTATTCTGTTGTCGAATGTCTTATTGGAAGTTTTTCTTGGTACCTAACTCTCTCCTGTTTCCTCTTTGATCTTGGTTCTATCATGTAGGTTTTTGGTTCAGCAATTGTGCATACATTTGAAGATACTCCTCAGTGATTCTGGTTTATCACTCCCAAAGTGAGACAGTTGTAGAAAGTAGAGCAGAACCAACGTCTCCTCAATGGGATGCTGTAGTTCTTCTAACCTGGGAGATGGACTAGATATCTTCCCTTCTCTCCTCACATCTAGTCCTCAGTCAAGTCCTATGGACTATACTCCCTTGATATCACCCATCTTCATCTTCCTCTCTCCCTAGTTGCCACCATCTCTTGCCTGGACCACTGTAGTAGCCTCTTTGCTGTTCCTAGTCACTGCTACATAATACGTTTTTCAAAATGTGGCAGCAGTAATCTTTTTACAGTGCAAATATTCACTTGTCATCCACTGCTAAAAATGCTTTGCCTTCAGGCACATCTTGTTTCACACTGTGCATGCCAGCCTTGGACCCAACAATCCTGACAACCTCCAGTCCCCTCCACGTCCAGTCCACTGCTTCTCTCCCTTCAGGCTTCTCCTCATCTGTCATATGCTTAGAGAGCCCTTCCTACTCTCCTTGTCAAGGTCAGACCACTCAGTTACAATTTCTCCCAGCACTACAGACCTCTCCTTTGTGATATCTCCCCAGACCTCCAACTTTGCATTCATTTCTGTGATTACTTAACCTCTGCCTCCTCCACCATACTCCAATGATGGATAGTACACAGACTGGTAAGGGTAAGCTGCTTTGTAATATTTGCAGATTGCTGTGGTGTAAATACAACTACCACATCAGACTTTAAGATACCAATAATTATGGCATGGCTCCCCAAAATCCTTGAAAATGTATTAATCAGCTCTCATCAGTTAGGGTACACCAACTTCAGTGTACTACTAAGGCAGTCCCTGTATATGAAGTTGCATCTTAATGACAAATCTCACATCTGGATAATAAATGAAGAGTAAAAGTATTTGGTGAATGAATGAATGAGCAATCTTGATGTCTAAATGACCCTTCAGAATAGTAACTGCTATTTCTAGAAGATGAAATACTCTCAATATCTGCCCCAAGAACACAGTAAGGGAGTCATGACACATCTGTTCTCTGAATACTATATATTTACTTAACAAATATTTCTCTACCAGGCACAAATTCAAGGGATTTACAGATACTAGCCCAGTTAGTCCTCATATTAAAGAAAAGGCAGATACTATCAGTACAAGACTCAGAGATTTGAGGTCCTTTGCCAAGGTGATGGAGCTGGGCTTTGAATCTAGTAGTGTGACTGCTAAGCCCACATGCTGACTCACCATGACGTCCTACATCAGGGTCAGCTATAGAAGAAGTCATGTGTCCACTTGTGTTCCAATCCAAGTATAGACACCCATGGACACTGGGTGTATGCTCTTTAGTCCACTGCGCCTGGACAGAAAAATGATGAAAAGAAAAGGTCAAACATGAGGTCCTGAAATGATGGAGGGGATGTGGGCTGTTCTGGAGAGGGACAAAGGAAAAAGATTAAGACTTTTCAAGAGCCATGAAATAACCAAGGAGATAGACCTCAAGTATTTATTTACTAATCCAAATAACAAGAAATTGACCCGGTTAACTTCATAAAGAGAAACACTAGAACTTCACAGGTAAGTTTGGGACATTAGTAATTGTACAAGGTCCTTTCCTGCATGTGATCTCATTGTACCTTTACGACCACCCTAAAGCCTGACGAGGATAATCAGGTTCACGTGTTTACACAGGACTATTATTACATGTTAATTAATATTCTTACCTTTTTTTCATCTACTTTGTTCTGTAAAGCATTTAAGGAGATGGAAATGTAAGAAATACTGAATTGATAGTTGCATAGTGGACATATCCACTGATTTATTACTCTTTATCTCACTAACATTTATAAATAAAACACTAATTTAAAAAACCACACTCACTTGAATAAAACTAGGACACCAAAGCGGAGAGAGGCTAAATGATGTATCTAAGGTCATAGAACTACTGGTCAGCAAAATCAAGTCTGGTTTTTTGGTTTTTTTTTTTTTTTTTTTTTTTTTTTTTTTTTTTTTTTGCAGTACTAGGGGTTGAACCCAGGGCCTCGAGCTTACATGTTCTGCAAGTGCTGGACCACTGAGCTGCACCCCCAGCCCATTTTTTTATTTTTTGAGACAAGGTCTCGCTAAGTTACGCAGACTGCCTCTGGTCTCGAACTTGCGATCCTCCTGCCTCCGCCTCCCAAGCCGCTGGGATTACAGGCATGCACCACCATGCCCAGTGAAGTCTGGGTCTTAATCAGATAATGTATAGTTCCAGCCCTCTCATTCTAGTTCCATATTCTTTCCCAGCCATGTCTAACATAAACATAGCTGCTCAAAGGAAGTCAGTACCTGGAACTAACAATGCTCAGCACCTGTACAAACTGAAATGTAATTAGTTTTGAAGGAGGTTTATCAAATTCTGGGGTGATAGGCTAATACTGCAATAGTAAGATTCAGGAATATGGCTTTAACTTTTGATGTAGTTGTTCATTGTATAGATTAATTCCTAGCTACTCTGTGCCATTGGGTGCAAGAACTACAGAGTTGAAGAGTAATTTCTTCCTTTATTATTCATCCTGTATGCAGCATTTGGGCTCACTCAAAAGAAAATGAAAATACTGATGTCTTGGCATCTGATCTGGTCTGATCTCAGAAGCTAAGCAGGGTTGGGCCTGGTTAGTTCTTGGATGGAAGACAGCCTGGGAATACCAGGTGCTGTAGGTTTAGGAGAAGAACCCAGCAGCCTACTCCCAAAACAATCAGCCATCGAAAATCCTATGAATAGCATAAAAACATTGACATAGTGCAAGGCATGGCACAGTGTAAACAGTGTTTCATTCTGTTACACACAGGGTCATTATGGACAGGCCCAACTCGAGGGCACCTAACAACAAGAAGTGTGGGAAAATGGCACTAATTTAGAAGGAAATCCTAGGATAATCATACTGTAGGGGAATTTGAATGCCAAGGTCAACGATTTGGTTTTATCCTGGAGGAAAAGAAAAGAAGGCTTTCAGCAAGGGAATGGCACACTAGCCATCTTTGTCCTCCTGGTCTGTTCATCATCATCATCACCACAATAAAAGTAATAGCTACTGCCCACAGAGCACCCGCTGAGGCATCCAACCATCAAATCCTTCCTATGAGGTGAGAACTAATATTAACCCCAATGGACACACGAGGAGCCTGAGGTAAAGAGATGAACAGCTCCTCAGGAACAGAGCCTGGACAGGAGGCCCCATTTTTACCCTGATCACCCTGCAGAAACGTTGCTTTCCAATATACCCTGCATGGCACAGAACAGAGGCGTGGGCGCTATCCCAACCGGGTAGCCCAGGGCACGAGAGAAAGGCCAAATCTAAGGAGAAACGAAGCAGCCACAAGAAGAGACATGGGGGGAGAAACTGCAGACCAGCAGCGTCAAAAAAGCCAGGGAAGGAGTGCCTGGCGCGATGGCGCACACCTCTAATCCCAGCGGTTTGGGAGGCAGAGGCAGGAGGATTGCAAGTTGGAGAGCAGAGGCAGTATGCGAAACTTAGCGAGACCCTGTCTCACAAAAAAGTAAGAAAATGGGCTGGGGGAGCAGCTCAGTGGTCTAGCACTTACAGAGCATGCAAGCGCGAGGACCTGGGTTCAATCCCCAGTACCACACACACACACACACACACAAAAGCCAGGGAAGAGGGAACGGTGAACCCACGGGAAGGTCAAGGGTGCCTAAAGGCACCTGGGGTGAGGCTGGCTAGGGACCCGGGGAGGGTGGCTGCTGCGTTCCTGGGAGTGGCAGGGGTGGCGCCAGGTCACCACAGGTGGGGAAGGGGAGGGAGGTAAGAATGGTGGACGCGGCATTGCGCTTACTCTTTCCAGACACACCACAGTGAGGGGTGGGGCAGAGTTGTGGGCACGGGGCTAAGGGAGAAGCTGGAGGCCGAGGGACCAAGGAACACGGAGGCCGGCTGCGGGCTGTGGGAGAGCTGCGAGCTGCAGACCACCAGTCCCTCCACCCTCAGGCAGTCAGCTTTCCCTCAGGTGACAAACACCTGAAAAAGACCCACTTATAAAGGAGAAAACGTTCATATGGCTCACGTTTCCAGAAGTTTCTGTCCACGGGCGTTGGGCTTTGTCCCTGTGGTGAGGCAGCACATCACGGCGGCAACACACGGCCAGAAGGAGCTGCTCACCTCACGGAGGTGGGAAGAGCAGTAGCTGGATTCCCATAATCCCTTTCAAAGACACGCCCCACACGTGACCGGAAGACCTTTCAGTAGGCCCCACCTCTTAAAGGCTCCACCACCAACCAATAGTGCCAGGGGCTAGGGACCAAGCCTTTCCACTTATCCAAACCTCCATTTCTACCCATCCACATTTTTGTTTTGTTCTGTTTTGGGCAGTGCTGAGACGGAAACTAAGGCCTCCACGAGTGCTCTACCACCGAGCTACACCTCCTAATATCTATAAATATTTACTGAGCACACACCATGTATCCCATCTTGTGGTAAGTTCCTCGGTTGTTATAAAGAACAGGACAGTGTATCTCATCTTTACAACTTAAAGGAGACAAGAAGCAAGATGCACAAACCTTGTGTGTCTACGTACTGTGATAGCATTGGTAATGGCTGTGTTTAATTGAACACTTCCAATATCTCAAGTACTTTATAAACATTTTATTATTAACCTTTCCAGAGAGAGAGAGAGAGAGAGAGAGAGAGAGAGAGAGAGACCCCATGGGAAATACCTTTTGCATGCAATTTAGGAAACCAAGGCACAGAGAGATAGGGTGACTGGCCAAAGTCGCACAGCTCAGCTACGTGAAACAAAAGATTCAGCTTGCCTGTCTGCAGATAAGCACTCAACGCCAGTGTCCTGCCTGACTTTGTATAAAGGCACAGGTGCCAGTATGAAAAAAAACCTGCAAGGTGTCAGAGGGCGGGAAGAAGCTCACCCGAAGTAGCAGCATCACCTGGGGGCTTGTTAGAAACAGAGACTCACCTGCCCACCCCTACCTGCCAGCCCAGGATCTGCAGTTTCACAGTACTCCCAGGTGCTTGCTGCGCTAAGTTAGATAAGGTTGGTAAACTGAGGACTAAGCGCTCAGAGGAGTCGTGGAACTTTGGCTTTGGGGTCTGGAGCCAGCCTAGGCCTGTGTGGCGGGCCTACAGGGTTCCCACTCGTGTCCTAAGCAGCCCGCGGGTGGAGCCGCAGGAAGGCCGGGGCGCAGGTGCTCCGCGCGTGCAGGGCACTGGGCAGGGTGCTTGCAGGCCCCCAGGGCCCAGGCGGGCCAGGTCACCGCGCTGCGCCCTAGTCCCCGCGTCGGCGCGGACCCGGCCCGGTCTCTCAGCTCCACCCCCTGCGTCCCCCTCCCGCCCGCTCGCGCCTCCTGAAAAGCCTGGCCGCCCGGGGCGGCGGCGCAGAGCCGGGCCGGCGCACGAGGCAGCCAGCGCGGCCATGACTGCGGAGAAGGCGCTGCCCCTGGGCAATGGGAAGGCTGCCGAGGAGGCGCGGGAGTCCGAAGCGCTCGGCTGCGGCGGCGGGGGCGCGGCGTCCGCGCGCAACCCGCGCGACAAGCGCGACAAGGCGGTCCACGAGCGCGGCCACTGGAATAACAAGGTGGAGTTCGTGCTCAGCGTGGCCGGGGAGATCATCGGGCTGGGCAACGTGTGGCGCTTTCCCTACCTGTGCTACAAGAACGGAGGAGGTGAGGCGGCCCGCGCCGGGGCGCAGAGCGGGAGGGGACACCACCCGCCCAGTGGGGGCGGGGAGCCTGAGGGGCGCGCGGCACCCGCCCGGGCGTCTGCGTGAGGCGGGACCCTCACTGACAGCCTTGTGCAGCCGGCCACCTGGTGTGTAATCTCGAAGCCGGCCGTGGCCCACCTGCTGCAGTACCCTTGCGCACGGGCCACTTTGCACCTGAGCGTGCCACCTGCCAATGCGCGGGGACTTGCCCGCTGGGAGCATTCGGTCCCTAGCAGGAGAGACGAGGAGCCCCTTGTTTCTGGCACTCATACTGGTGTTTTAGGCAGAAGGTAATTTAGCGCCTTGGAGCCTCAGGTTTCTTCGCTGAAAAAAGACTGTCCATTACCTGAGCCGCTTTTTGAGCATTTACTCACGTGCCAGGCATGGTGCCAGGCTTTGCCTGTCTGTCTTATTTCCGCCTCACAGTCGCCTTTGTAGATAGTGGTTTGCCCATTTTGCACATGAGGCGAAACCCCTCCCTTAACCAGCGGTAAGGATGGGATTCTGACACTAAAGGCCTTGTTTTAAACTGGGGTTGGACTGACAACAGGAAGAACTTTAGGTGAGCCTTCGCTGTTTGCTTCCCTGCCTAGTCTTTTAAATTGCTCCCAAGGGTCTTTTTAGGGCTAGTATTTTAGACCTCTCTGGAGGCAATAATTGGCACCAGTTTCTTTTTGTTGGTTTATTTTTTGTTTTGTTGGAGACAGCCTCACGATGTGACCCAGGCTGGCCTCCAACTCACAGCAATTCTCATGCCTCAGCTTCCTGAGTGCTGGGATTATAGGCATGTGCTACTGTGCCCAGCTTTTCTCCAGCCAATTTCTTTTACTGGGCTCAGAGTCACCTACAACGAATAACAACAACACTGATTTAATGCAGATCAGATACTTAGATATTGGGGAAGAAGAGAGGGGAAGGATGGGGAGGAGGGAATCATTTCTAGTGACATCTGAGTGAGTTTGCCAAGATGCAGCTGTGAACTCACAACTCTCCCAGCGCAGAGAAGGGACTCTAGACTTTAAGACCCTCTCCCATCAAAGCAACAGGCAGCCCTGCAGGACTATGGCAAGGGATCTTGTAAAATCTTCTTTGGTGGCACAGTTTCTACAATAAAAAGCCTGTGTCTGTGCATTTCCTCTGTCTCTATGTGGTGTGGTGCCCCTGCTTCTCCAAAAAAATCTTTAAACCGTCAAAAGGTAGCCGAGAAGTTGGCTGGCAGGGACAGTGCAGGACTTCCTGTGCAAGCCACTGCAGGGGCCGTGAAGGGCACTGCTGGGCCCAGGCTCTTTCTTTGCAGACATTCTTCCCAAAGGCACAGGCTGCTCCAAGCCTGCTCTGCACTGGTAATGAAGTGGCTGCTGATGTTGGTGGCTTGGCAAGGAGAGGACAGGGGGGAGTGGACTTGGAGGCCCAAAATGTGCCATGTGCCCTCAGCTGTGAGTTCTGCCTCTTTTTGCAGATTCAGCCTTTATAAGCTGGGATGTGCACTAGGAAGCCTGCAGAAACCCTTCAGGGTAGTCCTAGACAAAAATTATTTTTAACAGCTCTGATCATCTAGGAAATTGTTACGCCAAAATAAAAAGCATTCCAAAGAGCAGATGATGGAGTAAATCGGGTTAACTACAAATTCTGCTACAGAATTAAAAAAAGAAGGTTGTAGTGAATAAAGTTTTAAAATGAGTCATTGTTCAGTGTTTTTTTTTTTTTTTTTTCCCTATCTCTAATTTGCCAAGCATTTCCATCAGTGTGCACAGGTTGTTTTTGTTGAGTTAGTTATTTTAAGGATTCCAGCACTTTGTGAATACATAGGCCAGAAGACTTTCACACAGCATCATCTGTTAGGTTATAGAGAGTTCACAGGTAAATTACAATGTGTTGGAGAATTGCTTCAGCTTTTTAATCAATTGGATTTAGATTCAGTAAGCAGATGCTCTTATTCCCTTTCACACACCTTTTGCTTTATAATATAGTTGGACTGTTTCTCCACTGTTCCCTTTTTAAAAAAAAAAGGCATATCTACATGACTCTACTCATAGATCCCAACAATAGTTTAAAGTATTTATTTCCCAGTGTGAAATTTTAAATTAGTCACATGCCCCGAAAAAGCTAAGACCCTTTCCAAAACTGGTAGATAGGGCCTTGTAATCAGGATTGATCAAGATTGTTGCTATTAATCTGTGTAGTTAAAGAGGCTTTGTTTAGCAAAAAGCAATTTCAGTTAAAGCCTTCATTTGTAAGATCAGATGGTAAAGAATAGCATGTTTTCATGCTTTGTTATTAGACAGGAGAAAGAGAATGAGGGATTTGGGGGGAAAAAAATCTCCTTTTGCTTGTAATAGCTTATATTCACCTCAGTTATTTAATTTGTTTTGCAGAAAGGCCCAGACTATGGATATTGTGTTTCAAGATGGGAGCACTAAAACTTAGAGTCGTCTTTTCCACACTGACCCTAAACTAACCTTGTTGGGTAGATTCTTGCTGCAAACTCCTTAAGGCTCAGCTCCACACCTGGGCTTTGTGTATAGGGGTGCTTAACTCTTTGAAGCCTGATATTGCTCATTATATGATTCCCTGAGGATACTATTCTTATGAGAATGATCTTTTTTTGCAGGTCACTCTCAAATAAGAGGAAAGATTCCCTTCTCCTTGCCTGTCGAGATTATTTTAGAATTAAAAAGAAAGGTGCAATATTCAGGATGGGAATGGACTTGACCTGTACTGGAGGGTGGAATATATAAATTAAAGAATTGAACAAATAAAACTCTTTCTTATACATTGCTATCTTAGCTGCACAAAAGTTCTGGGAAATGAGCAGAGCAGATTTTAAGGATTAAAGCCCCATTTTGCAGATGAAGAAGTCAAGGCTCAGAGATGTGAGGTAGAATAACTTAAGATAATACATGGCAGAGAGCAGGAACATTGGACCATGTTTTCTGATTATTGTTCTCCTAGCTGAACTTGAACTCAGAGGACATTAGTGTTGCCTGCAGTAAGTGCATTTAATTATTACTTGTGCTGACTGTAAAATGGCAGGGACTATAAAATGGCAGGGGCAGGTTGTTGTTGGTTTTTTGTTTTTGTTTTTTTCCCCTTTGTACCTGTGGGTCGAAGCCAGGCCTAGCACATACTTTGTAAGTATTCTACCAATGGGCTGCACCACTAGCCCATTTGTTATTTTTTATTTTGAGTCAGGGTCTTGATAAATTATTCAGGCTATCTATGGCCTCAAACTCATGGTCCTCTTGCCTCTGCCTCCTGAGTTGCTGGAATTACAGACATGTGTCACTATACCTAGCCCCAAGGACAGTTTTAATCTCATTCCTTTGCATCCTTGCAGGGGCGTTCCTGATTCCCTACGTGGTATTTTTTATTTGCTGTGGAATTCCTGTTTTTTTCCTGGAAACAGCTCTGGGGCAATTCACAAGTGAAGGTGGCATTACATGTTGGAGGAAAGTCTGCCCTTTATTTGAAGGTAAATGTTGATTTAATGGGAAAATAAAATTTTGCCCCAATAATGTCAAGCTGCAAAGTGTAGCTGAAAGCTGTTGTGAAAAGATAGAAACTCAAATTGCTCCCTTTCCTTTGTCCTTTCAGGCATTGGCTATGCAACGCAGGTGATTGAGGCCCACCTAAATGTGTACTACATCATTATCCTGGCATGGGCCATTTTCTACCTGAGCAACTGCTTTACCACTGAGCTCCCCTGGGCCACCTGTGGGCATGAGTGGAACACAGGTATGGCTTCCAGGGAGAGACTTTCTGCTGGTCCTGCTTGGCATCCTGGGTGGGGTTGGGAGTGCAACCTTGGCCTCTGGGCTTTTGTCGAGAGTCCAGTTACCTGGGAGTGGCCTCCTTGTGGTCAGTCCTGCACCTGGTCTGGGTATATGCTTTGAGTTACAACTGAAGCTGAACACTGGCCCGGGGACTGGCATGGTCAGGAGAATGGTGGATACCCTTTGCTAAATGCAGAGATGAGCCCTCTGGGGGCACAGTGAGTGTGTGAAGAAGCACTAAACTATGATTCAGGGGACCAGGGCTCCAATTCCAGCCCTGCCTTGCCAAGTGGTGGGTTTTCCTCTGCAAGATGAGGAGGTTAGACTAGATTAAGGACTGCAGACAGAAGGACCTCTCCACCAATCAGTCTTTACAACCACAAACAGCAAACGGAGAATGGTATCTGGTTGCCAGAATTTAAAAGTCAGAAGACTCCATGTGGAAATCCAGATTTCCAACTTCTCAAAAAATCAAAAGGTCTGGCAGCACACCTGCTAGGCAGCCATGGACACAGATAAAAAGCAGCTGTTGCCTTTGGGTGACAATTCTGTCCTTGCATTGCCAACATCCCCACCCAGGTTACTTTGTTTGCTTTACCTGTCCAAGCCAGGTGATATATGAATTCACCACCACCATCCCCAGACGAGCAATTTTGTAGGTTACTTTTGATCTTGATGTACTGTTTGCTCTTCAATTTTTCATCCTACCAGGATTGAGTTTTGTAATAAAGGAAAGGAGAATACCTGTCCAACCCTTCTCTGAGATGGCTGTACTCACAGCAGACATATTAATGGATTGTAGCACTCTTTCCTTTTGGGTCTAGCCTTGACCTCAGCATACTTCTCAGCATTGCTGCCATTTGACCATAACTGGCATACACACTTGAGCATATTCACCATCCACATTATAACCTGTGATTTGATAGTGTCTGTAAGTGGCCTCTCACCCCCAAGGGCTAAGATACAGCCAGATTGAATAGGATGTTGGTCACTGGCAGAAGGAGCAGTAGACATTAGACTTAGAAAGTGCTATGATGTAGCTTCTTGCCTTATGTGACTGCCCCGCTCCCCTGCCAGTCACATTTTGTGGTGGTCTTGCTGTCTTTCTTCAGACCCCTTCATGTTAACCTTCTCTGACAAGGCACTTCATAAAGATGCTTATCAAACTAAAATTCAGGGACATATTCTTGGAGGCCTGTGAATCCTCAATGGTAATCTAATTGTATGGTTTTTTTGTATGTATTTTGAGGATGGGATACTCAAACTGTGTGCATGTTCTGGATCTTTGACACAACTACCTTCTCACTGAGGATGGTCAGGAGATTCTGCTGCCTGACTTTATGTGTGTTTATAATATCAGAGGAATTTGTAGCATGCAGAATGATTGTGGCCAAGAGAAGGAAAGCAGGGAAATTTAAGTTTTAGGTATTATGTTGGGGCTTGGGATGTAACTCAGTTGTGGAGCACTTCCCTAGCATGCATGAGGCCCTGGGTTTGATTCCCCAGCTTTGGAAAAAAGAAAAAAAAATTGTATGTTGGTACTAAGTGAAGTCCAGCTGAGAAAGCAGCAAACCATATGAATAAAGGTTTTGCAGAAGCATGACCAGAGGAAAATGGTGGTAGAATTGGGTCTCAAGTAGTACATGGAAGAATAAGCCAGATGGGCCTGGTAGACCTGCCTCTTACCTGTCAGGCCCATGTTTTCTGTTGTGAAAGCCATTTTGTTTCACTAAATGGCATTAGTCTATACTTTGGTGTTATGTTATCACTCTGCATAGTGTTCATAGTTTAGTTGGTATTTAACTTGTAGATTTAATTTTGTTTTTCTAGTTGAATGAATAGCCACAAAAGCTTTACAAACCATTGTTTATTTGTGCATGATTAAATATCATTTTAATAAAATATAACTGATCAACCTTGAGTATCTAAGACATTTTTTTACTCTAGAAAAAAATATTGAGAAACACTAATTCAAGAATCTCATAAGCGCTAAGAGCTTCTTTCCTCACAGAATAAGGTCCTGGACAGCTAGGCAGTATGGTACATGCCTATACTCCCAGTGACTTGGGAGGCTGAGTTCAAGGACAGAGGCAGCCTAAGTAACTTATGAGACCCTGTCTCAAAATAAAAAATTAAAAAGGAGTAGGGGTGTGGCTCAATAGTAGAGCGCTTGCCTGGCATCTTCAAGGCCTTGGGTTCAACTTCAACCCCTCTAGTAGTGCAAAAAAAAAAAAAAAAAAAGGAAAGAAAGAAAAAAGGAAAAGGTCCAGGACACATCCAGGCATTTCACTTAAAATATCAGGTTTCTGGACTCCTCTTAAGGTTACTTGTGGTCCATTAGACCACCTCTTTTCAGTATGTAGTTAGCACCAGCCAAGAGGAGCAGAAAGGAAGCAGACAGCTGGAGCATTTACCCAGGGGCCACAAACCTTTCTCCTGCTGGCTTACGGTGCCCTTTCTCTATAGGCACATGAATACTTGCAGTGTGTGAGACATCACGTATCAGAAGTGGTTCGTGCCCCAGAGATGGCACATGTACTTTGGGGGGTTTGTATATGCATGAAAGGAAGGAAAGGTCCAAGTGAAGTGACACCAGCTCTATGCTGGCCATTGGGCTGGGGCCTGGGGGCCTGAGGGAGCTACAGCAGAAGGCTCTGCCCTTGACAGCTGTGTCCCTGGAGGGGTATTGGGCCCTTGGTGGCAAAGATAATGGAGCTCTGGCTGAAGTTTATTCCCAGTTCTCTTTTTGAGTGGCTGCTGGCTTAATAGAGGAGGGAGAAGATGCGGGTGAGGAGGTCCTTGACTTTTCCCAAACCCTAGATTCTGTCTGTTCAAAGTCAGAGGAGTTAGAGACAGTGATTGCTTGGAGGGCCTTTGAATTTTCACTTGCTTAGCATCGGGGGAAGGCTTTTTGAAAGAGGAAGGGTTTACCGGCTGCTTGGAGCTTTGACTGGTGGACACCAAGATGCTTTTACTTGTGCTTTCCTTGGTAATCAAGTGTCTGAAAGAGCATGTTCAGTAAATCCTTCCTGACTAGTTGGATTGAGTGAGGGAATGAAAACTCAAGGCTTCTTTCTGTGTGTAGGTTCATGTCACTTTCTCCTGCCCTACATCTTTACGAAGCAGCTGCAATATCAGCCCCTTTTTACATAAAGGAAAAGTCTCAACTGCAGTACTGACCTAGGGACACCATGACCAGTCCATTTGATTAGTCTCTAGTCTGGCCAGGGCCACTGGACAAGAGAGACAAATGCCCTGAACAGGACTTAGGCAGAGAAGGAGAACACAGGAAAGCAGATGGGGAATGAAGCTGGAGGGGGCTGGAGGAACGCTGGGCAGGAGTGAGAGTGAGTGAGGCCCCCATCCCCAAACCTGCCTCCTGTTCCAAGCAGACTGGATTCCCTCAGAAAGTACTGGTTCTCCCCAGTGCTTCCTGAGCAGGGTTTTCTCGGAGCAGCCAGCTGAAGCTGCCTGTTTGCCTCAACAGCTCTGCGCATGTTTTCCCGAGTTCAGCCCCCATGAAGGTTAATTCCCTGTGTGTCTTGTCTTATTTCCACTGCAGAGAATTGTGTGGAGTTCCAGAAACTGAATGTGAGCAACTACAGCCATGTGTCCCTGCAGAATGCCACCTCCCCGGTCATGGAGTTCTGGGAGTAAGTGGAGAAGCACTGGTCTCCCTCACATCTGTGGCTCTATCTTGGCTCTGCCTAGTTGGCCTTGCCCCTGTCCCTGGACAAAGCCCGAGCCTCCTCCCGCCATGCACCTCCTGGCTTCTGTGGGCATTCGATGGCTTTGGAAGCATGGAGATCTTCCAGGGATTCCCAGAGGATTAGCTGAGAGAAACGCTTTCTTCTTTGATAACGTGTCTGCATGCATAGTTGCTTATTAGGGCAAGAAGTACTTGGTAAAAGGATAGGCAGTTTAAAAATTCATTTTGAACCAAAGGGAAGATATAGCATGTTTGCAATAACCAAAATCAAGAGTGTATTTAGGCTGGGAAGCAGAAGTCTCTGGGGGGGACAGGTTAGCTTGTCTTCAGTAGCTGAAGTGGGATGTGAAAAAGAAGTAGATCCACTCTAATGGATAGAGGTTATGAACGGGCAGGTTTCAAATGTGCTTTAGGAAGAAATTAGTCTCACTGCATTGTCTGAAAGTCACTTACAAGGTTGTAAGCACCTATATCTAGAAGTGTTTGATCAGCATAGGACTGCTGATTATTGACAAAGACCTATCTGAATCCACTGAAATTATAAGCAGTAATTGGGTGTGCCTTTTTCCAGAAGTAGGTATAGTTTTACCAGAGTGCCGAAGGATCATGACCT
Source organism: Pedetes capensis (assembly GCA_007922755.1). Classification (NCBI taxonomy): domain Eukaryota; kingdom Metazoa; phylum Chordata; class Mammalia; order Rodentia; family Pedetidae; genus Pedetes; species Pedetes capensis. The sequence continues at coordinate 3,896 of VMDO01002680.1, read as the reverse complement.
TTACAGGGCTATTATATAGAGTTCTGTATGTTGCACACTGAATAAACAAAGGGAGCCACCATTCTGAAATGCACTGTGAAATGTGCATTCCAAAATTCTATAGTGTACAATCTGTGTAACCATACACAGTGGTCCTGGGTTCAGAGCTTCTACAATAGAAGTAGGATGAGCCCTTGCCCCAGGTGTTGAAGGGTGTTTCCTGTATGAATCAAAGGCTAGACTAATGCTTTCTGAAGCTTTTCAATCTGCAAAGGCCTGACGTCATTAAAGAAGCTTCCCTGCCACTGATGCTAATTAATAATAGTGTATATGAGGGGTGAGCAAGGATTTTATGAGTGCTTTTTATTCTTTTGCCAGATTCCATTTTTCTCTTTCCCTCTCCAAAAGTCATGCTGAATTTAGATTTATCATTCTTATATACATTCTTATGTAGTTGTTCTTATGTATATGTCCCAAATGAAGTCTTTCTTACATATTTTTAAATTTTATATTTATGCTATCCATTACTTACATTTTTTAGTCACTTTCTTTGCTCCATATTGGTTTTGAGATGTACCTATATTGATACATGTAGCTTTGATTCTTTGATTTTCTTTCTCTTGCTATATAATGTTGCATTGTATAAATAGGCTACGTTGTATTTATCCTGGTTCTCTTGGGCATTTACACTGTTGTCCATTGCCACTGTCATGACGCATGCTAAGTGAATGTCTTGTCTGTGCTTTCTTGAGTATATGAGTGAACGTTCTAGGCTGTACAGCTATCTTAGTCTGTTTTATGCTGTTACAACAGAGTAACTGAGACTGAGTAACGTATAAAGAACAGAGATTTATTTCCTAAGCTTCTAGAGATTTGGAAGTCCAAGGTTGAGGGGTCTACATCTAGCAAGGGATCATCAACCATCTAGCATAGGATGATGCTGGATCATCCTATGGTGGGAGGCAGGAAAGTAAGAGAATATATGTGCTTGGGAGAAGAAGAGGGCCATATTCTTCCACTCTCCGGTTACTCTCATGATAACTATGAATTCATTCATGGGGGCAGAGCCCTCATTACCTCATCACCTCTTGAAGGTCTCACCTTTCAACACTGTGGCATCAGGGATTAAGTTTACAACTCATGAGCTGTAGGGGACACATTCAAATGATAGCAATACTTGGGAGTGAAATTACTAAGTTGTAGAGTTTATGCATTGCCAGTTTAATCAAAACAATACAGTGAGATTGCCCTAATTTATATTAGAAATATGTGGAGCATTCTACTACTCCACATTCTATACAACACTTGGTCTAGTCAGTTTTTGTTTTGACAGGGTAATGGGTGTGAAGTGGTATTTCACTATTTTAAATCTACATTTCTCTAATTACTTATGAGATTGAGTGCCCTTCCATGTTTTTTCATTGTTTAGTATCTTAATCTGTGAAATTCCAGTTCATGTCCTTTTCTATTTGGACCATTTATCTTTTCTTATAAACGGGAATTCTTGATATGTTCTAGATACTATTTACTGGACTGTAAATATCTTCTCCCAGTATAGGGGTTTTCCTTCTTACTTACTTGTAATATATGGAATTTTCAATTTTATTTAAGTCAAATTTTTCAGTCTCTAGTATTAGGTTCTCACAGTTATGGTATGTCATAGTTGTTTAAAATGTAGTTCTCTAGTCCCAACTTGTAAAAAAAAATTTGTGTTTTCGTCTAAGATTTTTGAAGTTTTGTTTTTCACATTTAGAAATATAATCTGCACTTTTAAAATATATAATATAATGTGGAAATCCAGTTTTATCTTTTATTTAAATAATCAGTTTCCCCAGCAATGCTTATTGATCCTTTATCCTTTCTCAACTGATTTTCCTAAAAGCACAAATTGGTTTTGGGTTTTCATTCCTATTTCATTGATCTTTTTGTCTATTTTTGTGTCAATACCACATCTATAGTTTTATTGTAAGCCTTAAAATGGTAAGACACCTCCCTCACTTTTCCAAAATGATCTTAGTGATACAAATGAATTATAGAACAGCTTATTAGGTTAAACCACCACAACCATCATAAAGAATAAAATAATTCTGTGGGAATTTTGTTTGGAAATCTATTGAACCTTTAGACTAATTTGAAGAAAAATGTCATCTTTATGATTGAGCCTGTCTGTCTATGAACATGGTATAGGTGGTTCTCCATTTATTTCAGCCTTTTAAAATGCTTTACAAAGTACTGCTACTTAAATGTGATCTGGAGAGCAGCAGTCTTTCAGACAAATTGGTTATCTGCCTCACATCAAGTAAATCAGTCTTATCTTGTGTGTCCATAAGATATGTACAATGGAAGAGGCTTCTGTGTAGAACGGGCTGTGTGGTTTTTCTCAACTCTGTTGGGCTATGGCTTCCAGGAGAAGTATCTCACAGATTTGTTTTGGACCTGCACATTTAAGGGCCTAAAAAACAGAATTTCTTTGCTTCCTTAGGGAACTCATCCTGAAACCCCAGATTAGACAAAGTCTCTGTGGACATTCCTGTTGTTAGGCACCATTCATTCCCTTTGTAACATGTGGAAACCCTTAGTTAAATCATTATTTGTGTAATGTATTTGTTCATTGTTTGTAGTCCCCAAAATGCAGTCATAATGGAGCACCTGTCTGGTTTCACTCACCACTCCCAGGCTATGAAAGGACATCAATGGATGGACGAAGAAGGCAGGCAATATGTTCTAGAAAATCCTACATGAGAAGTCAAGGGGAGCTCTAGCAAGAATTCATGCTATCATTAAGTTTCCCACTCAACAACATTGATTACTTCCAGGATCCTTTTGCAATATTCATATCTCTCACTCATTTGGTCACCATGTGGCAGGAAGAGACAGCTTGTCTGCTTCCAGCTACTTGGTTATGCCAGATGAATATGCATGAGGGAATAAACTCATGGTTCTGGTTTTCTATTCAAATTGCAACTGTGTTATCTATGCAGTGTTGAATTCTGAATCCTAAAAGTACTCAAATATTGGTGTGACACTCACCCCTTCCTAAGATGCTTTTGTCAGGCAGCTCCAATTCATCTTTCCCCAGAGATTAGCTTGGAATATAGAGATTGTATGAAATGTTCATACTGTCCTGTGAAAATCTTTTGAGCCCCAGAACTATGATGAGGGCCAAAAGCTATATCCTTTGATGAGAACCTTTGATTAACCCAAATTCCCAAACTTAATTTCCAATAGAATAAGTTGAAATCTGCTACTACCTCTACCCAGCACTCCTCACCCACTGAATGCTAGCATTCAATGAAACATAGTCTAGAGAACACTTTGCTAGGAAGAATTTCTTCCTTAAATTCAGTTGAGAGTTGATCCTGGGGCTTCGGATAAAGTATGATGGTGTTGTTGGGTGCTGTCAAGTCAGATCCCACTCATAGCACTCTTGAATGCCTTCCAGCCTGTAGGGCCTCATTTTCTGGCACTCTATTTGACAGTGCTTCTCTGATATTCATAGAGTTTTCAATGGTTAATTATTTTGGGAGTGGGCTGCCATGTCCTTCTCCCTAGTGTTTCTTAGTTTGGAAGCTCAGCTGAAACCTGTCCACATGAGTAGCCCTGCTGGTATCTGAAACACCAGTGGCACAGCTTTCAGCAGCACAGAAACACACACGTCCACACAGTGCAAGCTGACAGAGACATGGGGATTAGATAGAGCATACCTGATTCTTTCTCCACATGGCAGTCATTCAAGTGTGCAATCAGTTTCCCCAAAGAGATTTCTTCACCACTTCTCTTTGCCCTTGGCTCATATGGCTGGTTCCACTCACATCTTCAATGTGCTCCTCCCTAAATTGCCCCCAACTCCAGGGACCACATTGCTCAGTCAAAGTAGAGGCCTTGGCTGCCTACTCATTCATTCACTCAACAAATGT